>CM053026.1:719403922-719406422 GCA_028564925.1 Lithobates sylvaticus | reverse complement strand
GGGGCACTCGGGGGCTCTTCCCCCCATTATCGGCCTCTCTGCTGCTGCTAAGCACATTCTCCCTTCAGTGAAATCGAAGGAATTTAATTGTTTTTCCTGAGATAACCGTCGTTTGCTCACAATTAGTCTGGTTTGTCCTAAAAAGAAAGAAAGAAAGAAAAAAACAAAAACGAATTGAATGTGTCGCCCCAAGACAGAGGCAAGGTGTCCTGTAGATGGTATAAGTAGGCTTTAACCCCTTTGCTGACAGCTGGCGGACAAGAACAGGGGGGCAGACAACCCAAGAGGCAGGGGTCACCCAGCGACTGCCAACCTGTGTCTCTCCAGAGGATGGGGCACTACAAGCCCCAGCATGGCTTCAGTAAGGGCGGTCTAGCAGCAACAAGATAAAGGAGGTTGGAGCTGAAATTGGATGGTATTGTTTACTAGCTAACAAAAGTTATTAGGCAAAATCAAATGTTAGGTTTCTTCAAAGAGAGAGTTTGTAATATAATATAATATATATATATATATATATATATATATATATATATACATTTTTTTTTAATACAGTATTTAACACAGTACAGTATAATATATATATATATATACACAGTATTTAACACAGTACAGTATCAAAAAAAAAAAAAAAAAATATATATATATATATATATATATATATATATAATTTTTTTTTTTTGATACTGTACTGTGTTAAATACTGTATATATATATATATATATATATATATATATATATATATATATATATATATATATATATATATATATATATATTTTTTATATATATATACTGTATATAATATATATGTATATACAATATATATATATATATATATATATATATATATATATATGTATTAAATATATATATATATTTTATACTGTACTGTGTTAAATATTGTAGTACAAATATATATATATATATATTTGATACTGTACTGTGTTAAATACTGTTAAAATATATGTATATATATATATATATTTAATATTGTACTGATGTACAGTAGCTACATAAGTGTATATATATATATATATATATATATATTTTTTTATATATATATATATCATTTTTTTTTTTATAAATATATATATATCATTTTTTTAATAATAAATATTAAAAAAAAATATATATATATATATATAATCAAATGTTATGTTTTTGTAAAGAAAGTTAAACAGGGTACAGCAGAACAGTATTAAAAAAAAAATTCTATAGTTGCATTTATATCATTTATGCTAAAACTAATCAAATAATCAACTAAATAATCAATTCGTTTATATGAATTGTCAGAGTAGCAAATCTACTAATTTCCAGTTCATTAAAGCAGAATATATATAATTCTGGAAAATATTCATATAACAAAGTTAGAAATGCAAGAATTATCTTTTTTATATGACTCTCCCAGTGAAATCTTTTAACCAAAGTTCATAGACAGTTGATAGATAGCAATGTTCTAGAGTACAAGACTTATATATCTGATTATCAGAAAGGTGTAGAACTTACTTAGAACATCGGGGGACTTTTTGCAGGTGTCAAAGTCTTCAATGAAAGATTTCTGGTCGGTGCCAGGCTCCTCCAGCTTGTCCTCTGCCCTCAGGATGTAGTCTGTGCTGGTCTTGTAGACCATATTGCAATGTCTCTGCTTGCTGTTGAATTTATTAGGGTCCAGGATGTCCAGGACTGAGAAGGAGGTGGTTCTGTGGACTGCTGGAGGTACTGCTACCAAACACTCTTGGCCGGGAGTGTTTCCACTCTGACTGTCCCCTTGTCTGTCCCTTGGGCAGCCATAGACTGGGAGCTCGTTAACTGAGAGTCTCTGGTCGCTATGGGTGTCCATGATGTCACCGTGCAGGCTGCAGGAAACTGCTTCCACCACCGCTGGCTGTGCTTGAGGCATGGAGATGTCCACCTGAGACTTATCCCTGTTCATTGCTTGGTCACTAATCTGTGGGAGAAAGCTGGTCCAGCAGGCTTTAAATACCTAAAAGCTCCACAAGAGAGTCATATCATCATCTTCCCAGAGCTCCCAGCTGGATGTGACTTTGCAGTCTGGTGCTCCTCTAAGTTTTGTGGTCCCTTGGACCTTTTTTTGATCCTGTTGATATCTTAAGTTTAGAGGACGTCTCAGACTGTCTTTAGTCTCTTGTCCTGAGAACTTTGTGACTGAGCCCTCAGTTCTTTCTGTTGGGGCCCACAGTCTTCTGAACCCCTTTGGTCTGCAGGTACTAAAACCTGACAGTCCTCTTGGTCTTCTCAGGTCCAGAAGCACCGTGACCTCACGAAGTTCCTCCGAATGTTGAGAGTCAACTTATTGGTCCCAACAAGTCTTGACACACTTTTGCTCCAAGTGTTGTGAGTCTCCAAGACCTGAGACTCAGTCCAGTATGGACTTCACTCAGCGTAGTCCTCCCTTGGCTTGAGTTGAGTGTTTCTGTCAACCTTGGTCCAGATTTGGTGAAGGATCAGCAGATAAAGTTGATAGCACTGATAAAAGTTG
>CM053026.1:717746422-718041422 GCA_028564925.1 Lithobates sylvaticus | reverse complement strand
TAAGATAATTTGATCCACGCGAGTGGATGTTTTTGGCAGGATCACTGAATCCAATATGCTACACAAGAAATCAAAGTTAACTGCGTGAGATATTATATATATATACACACACACACACTTATATAATTTGATGTACTAGTTATAAGCACACTCTTTGCAGGATCACAAATATGTTACACAGGAAAACATCAGTTAAGTGTGTGGATAGTATATATTTATTAATACATATAATTAGATCATCCACTAATTATATGGGCATTTTTGTCAAGATCGCTAGACCCATAATGCTACGTGGGAAAGCATCCAAGTTAACTATGCGGATTATGTATGCATGTATATATTGTGTGTATATATATATATATGTGTATATATATATATATATGTATATATATATATATATATATATATATATATACACACACACACATACATATATTTACATATACATATACATACATATATATATATATACATATATATATATGTAACACATATTCGATCCACTGGTTTTGTGTTCACAAATCTTGTTTATGTAAAAATTGCAACATTGTTGCACTTTATTATGAAATCTGCAATCCTGATGCCCATCCATCTCATGTCTAAATATTTTTAGCAGGATGTCAAATTGTAACACTTTTTTTAATACACAAATGACCCCCCCCCCCCCCCCCACCCCACACACACACACACACACACACACACATCTATGTACAACTACACACAGGACATCAGTGATCTGCAGGCTTTGCACACAGAACAATGACACGATGACATGAGAAGTTGCAGACAATGTGGTGACTTTGGATCTGGTGCTCCCCCATAGGAGAACAGGCATGGATGGGGGTTACAGGTGGGGGAGGGGGGTCTGGTTTGTAGAGGGATCACTCTGCATGACAAGGTGGGTGATCAGATCTACTAAGGAGAAGGTTTGCAGAAGTTTGGCCAGGGTACAAAGTAGATTGGGGGGGGGGGGGGGGGGTCCATTCTCCAGTGCCTGCACTCATCAAGGTGCACCCTGCTCTTCCATGAGCCCCTCTTCTCACCCAGTTACCTGTAATGCTTCCAGTCCAGAGAGGGGGGAGAGTCCTTCACCTTGTGTCACACACTTCACAACCAGAGGAAAGGAAAAACAAGCAGTAAATGAGGAACAAGCACAGAAAGGAAAAAAAAAAAAAAAAAAACTTTTCCTCCTTTCCTCTCCTGACAACTTCTGTCTTGTTCTAAAACTCTGAACTTCTGAGCTGCAGGGCTGCTGCTCAGGGACTTTTAAAGGTTCAGCCTATACCATGCATGCTTAGGTTATAGGGGTGCCAGATAGCAACTGGTGGCCATTAAAGTGACCTGAATGGGCAAACTGGCAGAACCGAGAATAAAAAGGTAATATTTTTTATTTTATAAAAGGGCAACATTCATTAGAGTGTACATAGATAGACTTTATGCAGTGTTGTGGGATACTAAAGTCTACGTCTCCCCCTAAAGTTGGGAGGAGAGTGGTTTGGCCTGACTTGCAGATTATAAACAAAGAACCTCGTGGGAACTGGGAAGATGCAGCTGTCTGGGGAGGGCAGAGCATGGTGCAATGTGTGCTGAGTGTGTGCAATGCCTGCAGCCTAGGCACAGCTCCATTCTCTCCTCTCCTACTCACTGGCAGCTGGTGATCAACATTTTATGGGGGGCGCAAACAAACTGAAAAATAAATAATAAATTGCAGACTCACTGTGCCATCAAATGCAGCCACTGTGCCCATCAAATGCCACCATTGTGTCATAAAAGGCTGCCACTGTGCCCAACAAATGCTGCCACCCTGCCCCATCAAATGCCACCACCGTGCCCCATCAAATGCCGCCACCGCGCCCCATCAAATGCCGCCACCGCGCCCCATCAAATGCCGCCACCGCGCCCCATCAAATGCCGCCACTGTGACCCCCCGCCTGCCCGGCACTTGGCCTATCTCGGTGGCAGGTCAGGCAGTGGGTGATGGCGGTGAGCTGTGGGACCTTGCAGCGAGCTGTGTCCTCCATGCATCGCCTCCCCCTCCACCTCATAGGAGTCCAATCGCAGCGCCTGTCCTTTCAGCCAGTCAGGTGACAGGTATCAGACCGGCGCTTCCTGATTGGTGGAGAGGCGGTTCAGTGTAAGGTCCCATGCACACGAGACGCTGTTAAACGCGCGTTCAGAGGCAGTTGGACACTTTTTTCAACTGCACCTGAACGCATGCAATGTTATCCTATGTGTCCATGTACACAGTCTAGTTTTTTCCCGTTTTTATGCAGTTGCGTTTAACCTCGTTTTTTCCAGAAGCAAAAAAATGCGTTCAGACACTTTGCTTTTCCACGTTTCAGACGCAAAACGCAGCTAAACGCGGCTAAACGCAGGCACCTGCGTTTAGCCGTGTTTGCGTTTATAAGCCTTTTTAAAGGAACACAATTTTTTTGACCAGAAAACTCAGAAATATGATGGTAAACCATAAAAAATACTAGAAAAAATTGGTTAAAATGTCGTAATTAGTTTAGATAGTTCATAGAGCATATATACTCACTGATGCATACATGTTTGTGAAATGCATACATGTTTGTGAAATATCCAACGGACATTCGCTGTGCCATCAACGGATGGGTCCAATATCGACGAGCTCTGATTCTGGACCTCTCATGCAAATTTGCGATGACGTTGCTGCTTCATCAAGAGCGACATCAGGAGAATTTCCTGACATATATTCAATATGGGATCCATTTCCAAATAAAACACAGAAAGAGAGGCAAATGCAAGTGTACAACTGCTCTCTCTGCTGCTGCTGCTCACAAAATGGCAGAAATAGTTAATAATACATGCTTTCTGAGCTTGGGGAGGGTTTATATGATGTTATCTTTACAAATGCTTATAGATGCAAACGCGTCTAAACGCGACATGAAAACACAGCAAAACGCGCGTTTTTAAACGCAGGTTTCTGCTTTTTAAAACATGCGTTCAGCAGAGTTTGCATCTGCGTCTCGTGTGCATGGGGCCTTAGAAAAGCAAATATTCATTCACTTTTCTAACACGCCTGGGTGGACTCCGAGCACAATGCTTTGCGGTCCGAGTTCACCTTTTTCGAAGCCTATTAGAGACCTTTTTTGAAGCCTATGGCTCTAATTAGGTGCTTCAAAAATACACCCCTGCCGCTGTAATTGTGTCCGAAAATGGGCCGGATGCCTGAATAGGGGGGGGTGGCGGCGGCAGCGGCCATGGATAGATTCATGCAATGCATGAATCTATCCATTAGGCATATAGGGGGGTGGCTGGAGAGAGGGGGCAGCGCCCGTGCACCCTTAATGGACGCACCGCCACTGCTCCTCCTCATCCTTATTATTATACACAGATCCATCCTCTCCTACTCATCACTATATACAGCTGCCATGTCTGCAAAGAGTGGCGCTCATCCACTAGGGCTGCCCATACATTATACAATTTTCCTTTAGATTTACCAAAACCATATAATATGAGGTCAATCCTAAACACCTTCAGGGCCAGTTCACACCACATGCAGTCCAGTGCTTTTTTTTTCTTCTGGAAAGCAGGTTATATGGTTTTCAATGGCATAGTTCACACCAGTGCTTGCAGTTCCAAAAAAAAAAAAGAACGTGCTGCATTTTTTCCTGCACTGCACTGGACTGTAACGCTGTAAAACACATTTAAAAAATGCTCTGAAATGCACCAAAAACGCAATGATGTCACTCCCGTGCCTGTGCGCGGGAACCAGCTGGTACCGGCACATTCACTGAAGCAACGGCACGTACGTCAGTTTGCTTCAGTGTGCATTAGACACGGGCGCCGTCCAAAAATTTGTTTAGTTTCGTACGAAAAAAAAAAAATCGTATTTCGTAATTCGTTTACGAAATTCAATTCGGATTCGTACGAAATATAAATTTTCGTTAGATTCGTAAACTGTTCGTTAAAATAACGAACGTTTGTTATGATGAATTTATCATTATGAGGAGTTCCCACCATCCCTGTGCTGTGTTCCCGGGTCTGAGTGTACACCCGCTGTGCCCATTATGAGGGGTTCCCACCATCCCTGTGCTGAGTTCCCGGGTCTGAGTGTACACCCGCTGTGCCCATTATGAGGGGTTCCCACCATCCCTGTGCCGAATTCCCGGGTCTGAGTGTCCACCCGCTGTGTCCATTATGAGGGGTTCCCACCATCCCTGTGCCGAGTTCCCGGGTCTGAGTGTACACCCGCTGTGCCCATTATGAGGGGTTCCCACCATCCCTGTGCTGAGTTCCCGGGTCTGAGTGTCCACCCGCTGTGCCCATTATGAGGGGTTCCCACCATCCCTGTGCTGAGTTCCCGGGTCTGAGTGTACACCCGCTGTGCCCATTATGAGGGGTTCCCACCATCCCTGTGCTGAGTTCCCGGGTCTGAGTGTACACCCGCTGTGCCCATTATGAGGGGTTCCCACACCCGCTGTGCCCATTATGAGGGGGGTTCCCACCATCCCTGTGCTGAGTTCCCGGGTCTGAGTGTACACCCGCTGTGCCCATTATGAGGGGTTCCCACCATCCCTGTGCTGAGTTCCCGGGTCTGAGTGTACACCCGCTGTGCCCATTGTGAGGGGTTCCCACCATCCCTGTGCTGAGTTCCAAGGTCTGAGTGTACACCCGCTGTGCCCATTATGAGGGGTTCCCACCATCCCTGTGCTGAGTTCCCGGGTCTGAGTGTCCACCCACTGTGTCCATTATGAGGGGTTCCCACTATCCCTGTGCTGAGTTCCTCTGATTGGTGAGCAAAACACCAGTCACAATTCTGTTAATTTGGATCCGAAATTTCGAAATTCGTTAACGAAATTTCGTAAGCATAGAAATTCCCATAGGGTTCCCACCATCCCTGTGCTGAATTCCTGGGTTTTTAACTTTTAGGTTTGTTAACTTCTCGCAACAATTACGTTTGGATCCGAAATTCGTAAACTAAATTTCGTATTTCAGATTCGTATGCATAAAAATTAGTATTTTGAATTCATACGAATTTCCGGAAATTTGTACGAAACGAATCGCACATGACTAGTGTGCATGTCCCGATGATGTCGGCACATGCAGCTACAGAGGAGATCTCCTAAACCGTGCAGGTAGTTACAGGTAAGCCTTATTATATAGACTTACCTGTAGCAAAAAGTGTGTTGTAAGGGTTTACAACCACTTTAAGAAATGCTATAGCGTTAATACGATTTAGTGTGGGCGTTAGACTGGTATTTTTTAAGCGTTATGCCACTTTAAAAACGCTCCCGAAACACCCTATGCGCGGTTTTGACATACTTTAAAACCGCTCCGCAAACGCCTTTTTTTTTTTTCTTCTTTTAAAGGGAACTGACATTACAGGAAACAAACAATGTGAGGTGTGGCTTGTCAAGGTTAAAATTTCCTGTGCGTTCTCCATTAGCAGGGAAGCCTTTAGCCTCGGCTCACAGTAGTGCAGGCTGTTCATTTGAATGGGCTGCTATGCCGCGTGAAAAGGACAAAAAAGGTGCGTGCGCCTTTTTAAAAACAGGGGTGCAGGGAAACCCGCATGATCTTTTTTTATTGTGCGGTTCCCACTCCCGCAATCGCGATGCGGGCTGAGATGCGTGGGGGTGCTATTCAGAATGAATGGCAGCCCTGTGCGTCTCGCAAGAGCAGTGCGATTCGGATGTGGGAATCGATGCAATTCGTTTGCAACCGGAATGCACAGCGTGGGCTAGTGTGAAACCTATCCTCACTAGGCCTCATCTCATGTTTGGTCTCCTGCAGATGATGTATGAGCAATTGGGAAGAGAAGGGCAATGTAGGCACTCTTGGGTACATCCAATTGTCTCTCAGAGATATTCTAAAGGACATTTTCATGCCTTGTATCGTGATTTACACACCTACCCTCAGAAGTTGATGTCAGCCATCTTCAAGCAGCACACAAACAGGAAGTGCATAGAAGGAAGTGACTGCAGGAAACTCTATGCTCTCCTCTATCATTACAGGGCATTGTGGGACATTGTATTCCTCCTGCATGATTTTTTATATAACTACTTTTAACACATCGCAACCGCTCTGCAAATACCTGCCAGTACATTTGTGAAGCGTTACTATAGACTTGAATGGGAGGCGTTGAAAGGCTTCAAACTCCTCCAGTCTCGACATCAGGCTTCAATTTTGACGTGTGCCATGTGCTGTCCATTGTATCATTTGCATAGGCGTTTGAGGGGCATTAAAAACGCCTGCCAGTGTGAACTTAGCCTGCAAGCAGTGTTTTTGAGCTTAAAGGAATAGTTCACCTTTACCACAAAACTGCCTATGCAGATAAGGGGCATCTATAGATAAAAACAAACTGCAGCTCTGACTAAAGTTGAATAAAGCCCTTGCTATAGGTGTAGGCCATTTTACACACCTTATGAAACCTGACTGGAATACTCCCAGGACGTTGCTAGTAAGGATGAGCTCTGGCGTGTTCGCACACCCCAATGCGCAGAGCCCGCCAGGAAGTTGGCGCTGCGCTAATCACAGGCAGTGAGACATTTCCCGATCTCTAGAGCCGCGCATCGGGACAATGTCTCACTGCCTGTGATTAGCACAGCGCAGTGCCGACTTCCTGGTGGGCTCTGCACGTGGGGTGTGCGAACACACCGCAGCTTATCCTTAGTTGCTAGGTACTCCCAGGACATTGCTAATTGAGGCCTAGTCATCCTCCACCATCACAGGAGTGAGCTCTCAAACACTGAGCTCCGAGCTACTGCATCAGGGCAGGGCAGGGGGGGGGAGAGAGAGTATGTGAGGGGGTTTGAGTCAGAGAAAGAGCTCACTCCTGTGATGGTGGAGTGAGCAGTGACAACGAGGCCTCACTTAGCAACGTCCTGGGAGCACTCCATTCAGGCTTCATAAGGAATGTAAATGGCCTACACCTATAGTAAGGGTATTATTCATCTTTAGTCAGAGCTGCACAGTTTGTTTTAATCTACAAACATCCCTTACCTGCATAGACAGGTTTTTTGTAAAGGTGAACTATATAGCAAGCACTATGAGCGTTTTTGGCGTGTTTCAGGAACACACACGTAGCCATGCAAATGCGGATGGCACCTAAGAATAGGTTATTACTATACAGGATTTATATAGAGCCAACAGTTTGCATAGCTCCCAACTGATTTGGAGAGACTGTCCCTGATTTGGAGCATAGTCCCTCATTCCTCCTAATTTTTCCCTCATTTTGGTCTGATCTATATAGTTGTAAAAAAAAGAACTTTTTAGCTATCAAAAAGCGTTTTCCAGCGCTAAACCTTTCATCTGATTTCTAAATTGCTGCATTTGTAAATTCTAAAAGCCAACATAAAGGAATAGTAATGGTAAAAAAAAAAAAAAAAAAAAAAAGCACTTGTGGGTTGAACCTACCTTTTATTTTTTGTACAATTCTCCTTTAAGGGGGCGTGACAAGGGGGTGTGTCCTATACCTGCATACTTTTTCTGATAGGTGTCCCTCATTCCCATCTTAAAAAGTTGGGAGGTATGAGTTTGCGTAGGTTCACACTTGCAGACATCCCAACCTGCAAAAACATATTTCAGGGAGGTGGTTACGTGCCCCCCCCCCCCCCCCAGGTGGCCAGATGATGGAGATCCCACAGAGAGTACAACTCCCATCATCCACCCAGAATATTCCACAACTTCCATCATCCACCCACATTATTCCACAACTCCCAGGCCCCAGGCTGGGGGGGGGGGGGTGGTAATAGACTAAATCATATAAAATAATAAAAAGAGTGAAGATAAGAGACGACTGCACGCAGGAAAGGCCTCTCTCACACCAAAAAAAGTCTCTACAGGCAGCGGGACTGTGGGAAACAATATAGAGATAATCAGCTAAACACAAACATGCAGCAGGTGGCGCCACACAAAGGGAACCCAGAGGACAGCCCACTCAGGACACCTCATCCCCGGGGAGAACAGCAGGCACAGGAGACCCCCCAGTGCATCCATGCCGCCAGAGAAACTGCAGGGAGGGGGTGGGTGGAGCTAACCCCTAGGCATGGAGGAGGAGGAAGTTAAATCCGCTGTGAATGCTGGGGCCTTACTCTCCTCGTCACAACGTCACTGGTTGTTAGACGCCAGGCGGGCCGCGACTAACAACCAGTTTGGGCAGTGAGACGGCGAGAGTGGTGGAACTTGTAATAGGGGTCTCCGGGACATGTGGTCACCCTAGGTGTACCCTGCACAACGGCCCAGGATCGACCCTGCAGCCAGGATATCGTGTGGCAATTGCAGGTCTCAGGGAGCCGCAAGGTGGAAATGCTGGAGACTTGGGATGTCTGCACTTTAGTGGGTTGGCACGGGCTGCGTTCTACATGTACGGCAGCATGTTCATTTCAATAGCTGCAGAACCACAGAGGGAAAAAGTCACTGACCCTTTTTTTAAATTGCACCCGCATGGAACTGCAACACCATATGGAAAGGTGAGCGCTAAAACATGGGCATTTTGCCAATGCGTGGGGGTGCCAATAACAATTAATGGCACCCACGCGCATCTGCTAAAGAGCAGCGCGTTTTGCCTGTGGGTTGGAGACGTGTGCGGTTATGCACGTGTTCCTGACCCACACAAGTGTGAACCTAGGCTAATGGTGGCCATACACACTTCGATAAAGGATCCATTTGTTTTCTGATCAATTTCATTCCCGAATTATCGATTTATATTCCACAACCCGATCAATCGATATGCCACACATGGAGAAGTGGATCTCAATTGTCAGCTGGAAGATATGATCGAAATTGCAGCATACAAGCTCATAAACTGATTGATTCTGAAGCATCTCAGTGTTCCCAATCAGTGAAAGACGATCGTTCATTTTGTGCCTTGGCTGATCGACTAAGTTTGATCAAATTTCATCCTAAAGTAGAACTAAAGGCAAAACGTTTTTTTTTTTTTTTTTTTTTTTTTTTGGATAAAGCAAGGGAGGGTTATAACCTATATCTGTAGCCACAACAGGAAGTGAGAGGAAATCTCTCCAAAGCAAGTGAGTTGTCACCAGAACTAGTGACCCCACTGGCAGATTTCCCCCTATATTCATGTTCTGGTGACAACCCAAAATTTGCTTTCGGTAATGACAGCAAACAGGGCAAATGCAGTGAATCTCTATCTAACCATCACCATACATGTTACAATCTAACCGTACAATCTATGTACAATCTTTTTGGTGATTTATCGAAACTATGTAATTTGATGACCTACCTAATCTTTCCAATCAATCTTTATTCAGTCCAGCCACTCGCACTACATAGTTGTTGGTAGATCTAAAGGTGATTGTACAATCAGATTTTAACGTGTGTGGTGAACCTAAAATATTACTAAAGTCAAAATATTTTTTTTCCCCCTTTTTTCTTTGGATTGCATTTTTTTGGGGCGTTTTGGATATAGTGGAGAGGGATTAGAACACCACTCAGATTTCATTTCTGTCTTTGTCCCCATTAGGAATACCCCCCCCCCCCCTCTATGTGTCCTGTTTACCACCTACTAACTACAACATGCTGTATAAAAAATATTTCACCGCAAACCGACCACGGCAATGTATACAAACACGTCCAATGTCCACGTTAAGCTTGTCAGTGGGGGTGATAAGAACACGGAGCATTCACCTGTTTTTACTATCTGCTACTGCTTTGGGTCTTAGGCTCGGTTCACACTTATTCATTTTTAGTGCTTTTTTGCATTTTGCAGATTTGCACTACAGTCCATTTAATATGGTTTCCTATGGAACACGTTCTGTAGTGCAAATCTGCAAAATGCAAAAAGCACTAAAAATGCCTAGGTGTGAATCTAGTCTTAGGCTTGGTTCACACTTCTGCGACTTGGGATCCGATTGTGAGACCCCAAGTCGCATGACATGTGATATCCCATTTTAGTCAATGAGAGCTGTCTTAGTGTGATTGTAAGGGTTTTTTTTTTTTTTTTTAAATAACAAACATGTCATACTTACCTCCACTGTGCAACTCATTTTGCACAGAGTGGCCCCGATCATCCTCTTCTGGTGTCCCCCGGCGGCTCTCGCGGCTCCTCCGCACATCAGATAACCCCCTAGGAGAAGTGCTCTCCTGAGGGGGGTTCCCTTGCGGGCCCGCTCCTGAGTCCAGCATTACAGCCGCTGAATGTATGACTCAGCCCCGCCCCCGGCGCCCGCGTCATTGGATTTGATTGACAGCAGCGGGAGCCAATGGCTGCGCTGCTATCAATCTATTCAAGAGCGGATAACCCTGGGCAGAGAGACAGTGCGTCCCAGTGGGTCAAGTTCCAGGGCTCAGGTAAGTAAAACGGGGGGGGGGGGGGGAGTCACTGACAGGTATTTTTTCACCTTAATGCAGCCTTTCTCAACCTTTTCAACACAGAGGAACCCTTAAAATAGTTCTCCGGTCTCGGGAACCCCTGCTAAAAATTTGAAATCTACAACTCATGATACATTAGTGTGATGGTCAGTGGTAAGAATGGTCCTTACACTTGTGGTCATTGGGAAGAATTACCTCCTTACAGATAGCTAAAAAGATCAATGGTGTCTGTGGGAACTTATCTGAGAGGCAGAAATTGCCCAATGCTGAAGGAACCTCTAGCAACCTTTGGAGGAACCCTAGGGTTCCACAGAACCCTGGTTGAGAATCACTGCCTTAATGAATAGGATGCATTAAGGTGAAAAAACACGAGGGCTTACAACCCCTTTCATTAGCATTACTAAAGTCGCTCTGACTTTAGAAAAGGTTCCTGTACTACTTCAAGGTGACTTCTATCCGACTTGTGCCCATAGACTTTGATGGAAGTTGCCTCCAAGTCGGACCCTCATCTATATTGATGTGATTTGGATTTGACATTACAGGAAGATTACCCAGGCATTGCCTGCGGTGTAGCCCTTCCCTCAAGTCAAAGTTGCTTCAAGTTGCATCAAAGTAGTACTCAAGTCGGCAGGAAGTTGCCTGGCAAAGTCGCACCGAGCCTTACACATGCCACGGCAAAAATCCTACCCCATGCTGCATTTGGCGGTGGTACAGCCCAAGTCATTGGTGCCAGGTCTCCTTTTTTTTTTTTTGGACTCCAGAACAGGAATTTCCTATGTAAATGCCACGCCACAACCGCTCTTCCTGGTTCGTTGTTGCAGCATGGTATTTACATAGGAAATCCCCATTTGGCTGTAAAAAAAGAAAAGAGAAAAGGCAGCATTGGCACCTCCTGAATGTCTGGCAGTCGCCACTCTACCACCCTCTAAAAAGCGATCCTCTGCAGATCATTTTTTTTAGAGGGGTGGTAGAGATTGCCAAAGATGTGAGCCAGCCCTTACAGGGCAAACTAATGCGACGCAGTATTGTGAACTGTCACAGTACAAATCGGGTCTTTGACCTCGTTTACATGGGCACCTCCATCGTCTCCATTGGTGTATGATCGGATTAGAAATTAAACAAATGCACACCTCCCAACTTTTTGAGATGGGAATGAAGGACACCTATCAGCACAAGTATACAGGCATAGGACACACCCGCTTGCCACGCCCCCTTAAAGGAGAATTGTACAAAAAACAAGATTGGTTAAACCCACAAGTGCTTTTTTTTACCACTACTATTCCTTTATATTGGCTTTTAGAATTTACAAATGCAGCAATTTAGAAATCAGATGAAAGATTTAGAGCTGGAAAACACTTTTTAATAGATAAAAAGTGCCTTTTATATACATCTATATGGATCAGACCAAAATGAGGGACAAATGAGGAGGAATGAGGGACAGAAAGACATTGCTCCAAATCAGGGACAGTTGAGAGCTATGCAAATGTCACATATCTGCGTCCGTTTCCAATTTTCCTCCATTTAATGACGCAGGAAGGACAGACCCAGGTTATCTCTATGGGCAGCTGGATGTAAAGGGATGTGCATCCATGTACATTCGTTCAGATCTGCAAAATAAGACCTTCGGACTGTGTTGGCCATTGCAACTCAATACACATGGTGTGAACAAGCCCTATAGCATAATGCTTGCAGATGTTTTCATTATGGTGCCAAACGTGCTCGTTTTTTAATATTGAAAATTATGTTTTTTAGTCATTTAATATTGTTGCAGAGATCATTTAATTTCTGTGGAATTTTGTAAAAGTGAAAATTTATTTACAGTCTTATTTGGTTTTAGAAACCCTTTTTTTTTATGCTGTCTGTGTCCAATTTGATAGATTTTCCTTCACCTCCTGCCCCAGAGACAAAACAGGAAGTGAGAGAAAATCCCTACAAAGTAAAGAGGTTTGACAGTTGTCACCAGAACAGGTGTCCCCATTATACAATTTCTCCTCTACTTCTGCTCTGGTCACAACTGTAGATTTTTGGATTTCCAAACATTTTCTGCTTTGGTGACAGTGGTCGATAAGACAAACATTCAGGGCTGAGTAACACTTTAGTGATCTGTTGCTCACCTATTATAAATGAGTTACTAATGCATCAAAAACACATCACATGAGCACTGCAGAACATCATGCATTGCACTATACTATACACGGCGTTGGGCGCCATTCACACTCTGTGTATTCTGTTTAGTGTCAAAGGGGGTTGAGGCCTGAATTCCACCTCTGACTTGACACGTCTGCCTTGCTGGAAATACTAACCATTGACCTTCTTACACTCAACACTCATCAGAAGATGTTCTAGTTACTACCAAGTTTGCGGTGGCATCACCGACCCACCACCAGACTGCCACCCAGATGGTGTGGAAGCACTTCTGCCTTCTTTTAGGCCCCTTTCACACTGGGGCGTTTTTCAGGCGGTACAGCGCTAAAAATAGCGCCTGTACAACGCCTGAAAAAAAAAAAAATCCGGCCCCATTCACTCCAGTGTGAAAGCCGGCGGGCTTTCACACTGGAGCGGTGCGCTAGCAGGACGGTCATCTTTGGAGCTGTATCAGCATCGGTATCAGCATCTTTGGAGCGATATATTCACCGCTCCTATACCGCTCCTACCCATTGATTTCAATGGGGACACCGCGGTAATACCGCAGCAATATCGCCGCAAAGCGCCGATACGGCGGCGCTTTGCGGGGGATTTTAACCCTTTTTCGGCCACTAGCGGGGGTTAAAACCGCACTGCTAGCGGCCGAATCCGTCGCCGCGGCTCCCGCCCCAGTGTGAAAGGGGCCTAAAGCTGTCTGCAGAAGATACATTCAGACCAGGGACCCTATTTCGAAAGTAAGTTCTAAGAATGGCTTTTGTGAATAGTAACAGAAAAATTTATTTATTTATTACAGGTACTTACAGCACTGTATAGAGCCAATTTACTCACTTTAGATTTATATATATATTGTACATTCACATCAGTCCCTGCCCTCAAGGCGCTTATAATCTAAGGTCCCTAATTCACATTCATACATACAGATAGTAGGGCCAATTTAGACAAAGCCAATTAACCTACCAGCATGTTAGAAAAGCGGCAGGCAACCTTCGAGAGATGGAGATCTACTTGAACAACACTAAGGCCCCTTTCACACTGGGGCGGTGCGGGGCGGCGACGGTAAAGCAGCGCTATAGTTAGCGCTGCTTTACCATCGTTTTACCCGCGGTATGCGGGCGCTAGCGGGGTGGTTTTAACCCCCGCTAGCGGCCGCAAAAGGGTTAAAAACCTCCGCAAAGCGCCGCTGCAGCGGCGGTTTGCGGGCGGTATCCCCGCGGTTTCCCATTGATTTCAATGGGAAGGAGCGGTATAGGAGGGGTAAATACACCGCTCCTTCACCGCTCCAAAGATGCTGCTAGCAGGACTTTTGTTGCGGTCCTGCTAGCGCACCTCCGGCTTTCACACTGGAGTGAAGGGGCCGTTTTTTTCAGGCGGTATACAGGCGCTATTTTTAGCGCTGTACCGCCTGAAAACCGCCCCAGTGTGAAAGGGGCCTTACGAAGTCAAAGATCACTATAAAATATTTTACTCAGAACTAAAATAAGTATTACAAGAGTGCAGGGTTCACCAGTGCATTACGCTCAGAATACAGTGATCATGAATGTGTTGCGCTCAGAATGCAAGGAGTATATTACTCTCAGAATGCAGGGTTAAGGAGTGTGTTGCGCTCAGAATGCAGGGTTAAGGAGTGCTTTGCACTCAGAATGCAGGGTTCAGGAGTGCATTTTACGCTCAGAATGCAGGGTTCAGGAGTGCATTTTACGCTCAGAATGCAGGGTTCGGGAGTGCGTTTTACGCTCAGAATGCAGGGTTCACGAGTGCGTTTTACGCTCAAAATGCAGGGTTCACGAGTGCGTTTTACGCTCAAAATGCAGGGTTCACGAGTGCGTTTTATGCTCAAAATGCAGGGTTCACAAGTGCGTTTTTGAGAAAGGGTGGTAGAGGACACTGCTATGGGAGTGACCCTGCCCATAATAGTGTCCTCTACCCCCCCCCCCCCCTTTCCCCTATAGCAGTAACCTCTGTCCTCCTTCCCTCCCATAGAAACGTCTTACCCTTTTCCACAGCGGAGACCAGGAAGCAGCACAGTTCTGGACAGAGGGCGGGAGCTGGCAGAGTAAATTTTCATATTAGCAGTAGGGTAAAAAAATAATTCTGCTTTAGGTGCAGTTATCTTAGTGCAGGTTCTGTTCAGCAAGAGACTAGATACATAGTCCCACTATTTAGGGGTTAAAGTGGTGCAGTTACAATTATTTTGTAGTTTCCCCACACCCTACATGTCACAAACTTGCCAGCCATCCCCGCACATTCACATGCAATCCTTTGGAAAGCTCTGAAATACAAGCTCATACTCAAGACCTTCACCAAACACTCTATGGGAATGAGTGTACAGTGTAAGGGGTGAGATTTTTCTTTACATGAAGAGCCAAAGGGAGTGCTAGCACTGCTAGGTCTACATACGTGATGAGCTCTCCCTGGCACCTTGAGTGTGAAATGTTTATTGACCTGAATGGTTCAATACAAACAAGTATTCTTTGCATTGCAGTAAATTAAATGCAGCCTGTACTATCCCGAATGTAGGTTGGATTGCCAGTCCACTTTGATGTTGCAGCCTGCATTCATCTCAATGGCTTCCCTAGAGCAGGGGGTCAAGCGTGTGAAAACACACCTTCAATGCATTTCAATCAGGAAAATGACTTCAGCTGCCATGATGCAAAGTAAGTTTTGAGTTGTTTGCTTTGTGTAAGCCATGCTGTCAGTCAACATGATGTAGCGAAGGCAGAGACACATTTTTAGAGGTCCTGGATTGCAAATTCCCTGCTCTAACAGTTATCCTCATTTCCCTTACACTACCATCCAAATTTGTACTTACGTGCCCCATCGCCATCAAAGGCTTTTGTTGCGTGGCCTGCTGAAACTTTACTTTTCCAAAAGGAAGGCCTTCTCATTTGGGTCCCACTCCCAACGATGGATGTTATTTCATAAGAATAAATGGAGATTGTGGGTCGCAAACGAGGAAGGAGCCCAGCCAGGATACTTCTAGAGCAGTGGCAGAGGCACGATAGTATAATACTTGGGTTGCTGGGGAAGTGGAAGAGCAGTATTTACACCATAAAAGAATAGGTATGGAACCGTAGGCGGCAGGCAACTCTAGCAACCATGCAAAAAATAAGACACCAACACACCAAATTGGATTAAAAAAGACCACGGCCTGGTTTATTGGTTTAAGATCAACTTAAAAGATCAACTTTATTAAATATCATAATTTTATTTAGCCAAATACTTAAGTCTTGAGTCCAACCACTAATGCCCCGTACACACGATCGTACTTTCCGACAACAAAACCGCAGAATTTTCTTTGAAGGTTGCTTCAACTTGTCTTGCATACACACGGTCACACAAATGTTGGCCAACAATTACGAACGTAGTGGCGTACAAGACGTACGGTGAGCCGATAAAAAGGAAGTTCAATAGTCATGGGATATCTCCATTACGAACTCTAGTTTTACAAGACCGAGCGCTTCCGGCTCGTACTTGATTCCGAGCATGGGAGAGAGGGCCGGACGGAACGAGTGCAATGAGGATAGGGAGGGCCGGACATGACTGTGTGTCTAGTGACACACCAAAAAGGAATGTAGCAGGGAGGGGTTAGCAGGGGGCAGCAAATAGGAAGCGGGGGGAGCGGCATTATAAAAAGGGGGCGTGGCCGAGCGGGAACACTCGTCGTATGGAAATCACAGGAGGAGGCAGTTTTTCTCACTGCTCCTCTGCAACCAGCTAAAATGGCCGACAGCGACCTCGTGGAGCGACTGAGGGCCGCGGCGGAGACGAACGGGGCCGAATGGCTGCAGGCACAGGTGGCAGCAATACTGGCTGGAGCAGCATCCAGGGATGGAGGACAGAGCAGAGGACCAGAGGGACGTTCGGCGGATGGTGGTGACCGATCACGCGGCCGGGTGCCCAGGGCACCTGTGAGGTACTCTCCAGGGGGGGTTGCAGGCCCATCCAGACCAGCCAGGAGCCCAAGGGGGGAACTATCCACACCACCTGCCAAGAGGGCCCAGACAGAGACCCCGATGGGGCCTAGGCGGAACGCACGCCGCGGGCGCCATGCGGGGGGCGGGGCTTCGGGCCTACTCAGAGTTCCATCCCCAGCAGCAAGATGGGGGCCCTCACAGGACCCACCAGCCCCCGCAGATCTGCACAGACCGGGGGGACAACCACCGGAGAGGAGGTCACAGCGGACGGGAGCCGGGAAGAGGGGGCAGTCAGGAAACACATCAGCCCTTTCCACAGCGGCGTCCTCCCCAGCAGCTCTGCACGAGTTGAGGGGGGGCGGTCAGCTCAGTCTGGAGGAACAGCCAGGATGGGGGGTAATACACCCCGGAGGAGTGCGGCATCGGACCCTTCAGCAGCTCTGCACGAGCCGAGGGGGGAGGACAGTAGGGTGCATATGTCTGCTATTACAGCGCGACGGGCCGCCGGAAGGGCCAACACAGCAGAGGGTAGGCGGACGCCACCGGGAAGTGAAGCGAGAAGGCCAGTGGGCAGGAGCAGTGCCGGGTCCGGCCTGTCCGCTCAGGACGTGGGGAACCAGGGAGGTGGGGTGGGGGGGGGGGTGCAGCAACATCGGGGGTGGTGATCGGAAGGAGCCGGGAGTTGTCCAGGAGTCCCTCCCCGAGGGGAACAGCGTCTTTCTCTCAGCAGGAGGAGTTCAGCAGGTCCGAAGGCGAGCTGTCCGAAGAAGATGAGGTGCCCAGCCGCCCACAAGTGTCGGTTGATGTCAGGCCGGGAATCCCGGTGGAGGTGCCAAGACGGCCCGGTAAGTCCAGTAGTAATAACTCTTTTACAACTGCTTTACAGAATTTGTTGGGAATTGTACCAGGGGGGGGGGGGAGGGAATTAGGGCCTCCGGCTCCGCTGGTGGCAAGCCATGACCAACCGCGGGCTGGGAGTGAGTCTCCATCGGGGGGTCAGGTGCAGGAGTTGCTGGAGGGCCTAAGGGCCCTGGTGGGGCGTTTTGAGAAGGCGGGGGGTAGCGAACCCCCCAAGCGGGGCTTCGGTCACAACAGCTGGAGAAGCATCGACTTCGGTGGGCGCAGGTGAGTACGCCAGAGAAGAGTGGGGATGAGCAAGTGGTAAGGGCCGACATTGTACGGATGGCAGATGCGGCAAAATGTGAAGTATACGTTTGCTTCGAGGGCCCCCTGGGGGCCCATTTAAAACAGGAAGTGAGGGAAAAAATCTGGAAAGGTGAGTATGTGGAGATTTTTTCCCTGTTGCCATTGGAGAAATTCAATTTAGACAGGGTGAAACCGGATGACACCAAAAAAGCTGATGAGGAGAAGAGGCGGTATCGGTTAATTCCACGGACGTTTGCAAACTGGCTGCAAGCGTTCGCCATATTGGCCGGGGTAATTGGGGAGAAGAACCCCGAGCACTGCTCGGCGTTATTCTGCTATATGGACGCTATAGGGGAGGCGCCTAGGGTCTATGGAGGGACAGCTTGGCTGCGATATGACGAGCAGTTTAGGCAGCGCAGGGCGGTTCGCCCAGCATTGCGATGGGACCATAAGGACATTAGCTTATGGATGAGATTGATGGCTTCGGCAAAGACGCCGGCACAGACATTTCTCGGGGGGGCTGGGGGTAGCCACTCCTCGGGATCCTCAGCCGGAAAGAAATTTGGAATATGTTGGCAGTTCAACGAGGGAGCCTGCAAATTTGGAAACACGTGCAAGTTTAAGCACGAGTGTTCAGGTTGCGGGGGGGAGGGACACTCTTTGGCGCGATGCTTCAAAAAAGGAAAGCGCGCCGGAGAGCCTGGCAACAAGAGGGACGACGCCGGTGATGTGGGTAAGAATGCAGCCTTTCCTAAATAGGTATCCTGACAGGGCGGCGGCGGGTTTGCTCAGTGCGGGGTTCAGGGAAGGATTCAGGATCCCGTGCACATTGACGGAAATTCCTCCGGTGGCAAAGAATCTGAGGTCAGCACTGTTGCACCCAGAGGTTGTGTCGGAGAAATTAGCCAAGGAGGTTGCGTTGGGTAGGATGGCGGGGCCGTTCGTGGCTAAGCCGTTGACGGACTTAGTAGTGTCACCACTTGGGGTGGTTCCCAAAAAGGAACCCAACAAGTTTCGTTTAATACATCATTTATCTCTCCCAAAAGGGGGATCGGTAAATGATTTTATTGACCCGGAGGCATGCACGGTATCGTATACGTCATTCGATGCTGCGGTGCGATGGGTACGGCGATATGGCCGAGGGGCACTGATGGCAAAGTCAGATGTGGAATCCGCATTTCGACTGCTGCCGGTGCACCCAGACAGTTTTCATTTGCTGGGTTGCTGTTGGCAAGACCAATTTTATGTCGATCGTTGTTTGCCCATGGGGTGTTCCATATCGTGCGCCATGTTTGAGGCGTTCAGTTCGTTTTTAGAATGGGTAGTTAGGGATGTGACAGGCATTGATTCCGTCATCCATTACTTGGATGACTTCCTCTGCGTGGGCCCTCCAGTTTCCAATGGGTGTGCGATACTGTTGTCCACGTTGCAGCACATTGCGGAGAGTTTTCGGGTGCCGTTAGCACCTGACAAGACGGAGGGCCCGCGCACAGAATTGAGTTTTTTGGGGATAGTGATCGATTCCATGGCTATGGAATGCAGGTTACCAGAAGAGAAGTTGAGGGACTTACAAAAGGAAATTAGGGAGATTCATGGGTGCAAAAAAGTGCAGTTGCGCACGCTACAATCCCTGTTGGGAAAGTTGAATTTTGCATGCAGAATCATTCCTATGGGAAGGATTTTTTGTAGACGATTGTCATCGGCCACGGCGGGGGTGAAAGCTCCCACACATTATATTAGGCTTCGGAGGGAGCACAGGGATGATCTGGAGGTGTGGCATCGGTTTTTGCAGGAGTTTAATGGGAGGTCGGTTTGGATGTCAGGTCCAGTTAGCAATTTCGATGTCGAGCTAGTAACTGATGCCGCAGGATCCACAGGTTACGGAGCGTACTTCCAAGGGTGTTGGAGTGCGGAACCATGGCCACGATCCTGGGTGGAGGCGGGGTTTACAAAGAATTTAGCACTATTGGAGTTGTTTCCGGTGGTGGTAGCATTGGAGCTGTGGGGCAAGGCCTGTAAAAATTTAAAGCTTAGATTGAACTGTGATAATATGGGGGTCAGTGGCGGCCCGTCCATAGGGGGCGCCCGGGCGCCGCCCCCCCCCCCCCCCCCTCCTTGCAGTTAAAAAAAATAAATAAATAAATAAAAAAAAAGTTCAAAAAAAAAAAAAAAAATGTATTTAAACATGTCCCTTTAAGGGCGCCATGTCCCTTTAAGGGCGCACAGTGCAGTATGCACCGCTCTATCACCAATAGATAGATTCATGCATTGCATGAATCTATCTATTGGTCACCTCTGCCGCCCCCTATTCAGGTGTCCGGCCCCTGATCGGGCGCCGGGCATCTGAATTACAGTGGGGGGGGTGTTGCTGGAAGCGCCCCTATTAGAGCTGTAAGCTCTAATAGGGGACCCTATTAGAGCGGTGTGCTCTAATAGGCTTCCCTAAGTGTAAACAGCGGGCGCACGGCCGTGCGTTCGCTGATTACACAGTATTGTGTTAGAGAAGCGAATACATCGCTTCCCTAACACAGACCCGCCTCTCAGCCAATCAGGTTGCCAGGTCTGTTACCTGTCACCTGATTGGCTGAAGTCACAGGCGCTGTGATTGGACGCTAGGCGTCCAATCACCTAGCGTCCAATCACAGCAGAAGAAGACAGGAGGAGCGGGGGAGAAGACATCCGACGGAGACATCCGACGGAGACACCGCTCGTCGCCTGACGCCGTCACCAGCTGCACACCGGGACAAGGTAAGTGCAGAGGGCAGGCAGGGGGCACAGTGGCAGCACTTAAGGGGCACAGTGGCAGAACTTGGGGCACAATGGAAGCACTTAAGGGGCACAATGGCAGCACTTAAGGGGCACAATAGCAGCACTTAAGGGGCACAATGGCAGCACTTAAGGGGCACAGTGGCAGAACTTAAGGGGCACAATGGCAGCACTTAAGGGGCACAATGGCAGCACTTAAGGGGCACAATGGCAGCACTTAAGGGGCACAATGGCAGAACTTGGGGCACAATGGCAGAACTTGTGGCAGAACTTGGGGCACAATGGCAGCACTTAAGGGGCACAATGGCAGCACTTAAGGGGCACAATGGCAGCACTTAAGGGGCACAATGGCAGAACTTGGGGCACAATGGCAGCACTTAAGGGGCACAGTGGCAGCACTTAAGGGGCACAATGGCAGCACTTAAGGGGCACAATGGCAGCACTTAAGGGGCACAATGGCAGAACTTGGGGCACAATGGCAGCACTTAAGGGGCACAGTGGCAGAACTTGGGGCACAGTGGCAGAACTTGGGGCACAGTGGCAGCGTTTGATGGGCACAGTGGCAGCGTTTGATGGGCACAGTGGCAGCGTTTGATGGGCACAGTGGCAGCGTTTAATGGGCACAGTGGCAGCGTTTAATGGGCACAGTGGCAGCGTTTGATGGCACAGTGAGGCTGTTTGTTTGCGCCCCCCCAAAAATTTTGAGCACCAGCCGCCACTGATGGGGGTAGTGCAAATAATCAATAGTATGTCGGCGTCTTCACAACCTGTCATCCGGCTGATGCGACAGCTAGTGTTGCGCTGCATGCAATTGAATATTTTTCTTTATGCGGTACACATCCCGGGGGTAGAGAACACGCTGGCTGATTCTTTGTCTCGGTTCCAGTGGGACAGATTCAGGACTCTGGCACCGGAGGCTCAGCAGGAGGGCGTTCCTTGCCCGGCCTGGATCTGGGACTTGGCACTAGGGTAGCAGCGGGATGGATCCAGAAGTCGGTGAGTATGTCGTCTTGGTTGGCATACCAGAAGGTCTGGAAGGAGTGGGGTGAGTTGCTGCTGGAATCGGGAGTGGGGCAGGATGTGTCACAGTTTAGGCTGTTAGTGCTGTATTACGTGTCCAGAAATATGGAGGAAGGCAGGTCAGTGTCCGCCATTGAAAAACGGTTGGCAGGGTTGGCCTTTTTGTTCAAGTTACAAGGCATTGTGGATTGGACAAAAGAATTTTGGGTGAAACAGGCAGTAAAAGGGTATCGCAAAGTAAACAGGACAAGGGATGAGAGGCGGCCGATTACTTTTGCCAATGTTCTGGCATTAAGGGAGCAGTTGAGTGGGGTGTGCAAAGATGGGTACGAGGGGCTATTATTTACAGCGGCTTTTTCCTTGGCGTTTTTCGGGGCATTTCGGATTGGTGAGTTGGTTAGCCCATCAAAAAAGGAAGGGGGAGGTTTAATGTTGGGGGACGTGGAAGTTTTGGGTGACAGGGTGTTGGTGAATTTAAAAAAGTCCAAGACGGATCAAAAAGGTGTGGGGGTTCTGATTTCGTTGCATAGGTTACAAGGTTGCGCGGTATGCCCAGTAAAAGCAGTAGGGGAGTTCATGGGGGTGAGACCGGAGGTTGGGGGCCCGTTGTTGGTGCACAGTGACGGCTCATACCTGTCGCGATTCCAATTTGGGGCGGTTCTACGGAAATGCTTAAATAGTATGGGTTTAGAAGGTTCTGCCTACGCCTCACACTCCTTCCGCATTGGGGCGGCCACCGAAGCCGCCAGGTGTGGGTTGGATGAGGTGGATGTGCAAAAAATGGGGAGGTGGGAATCAAAGCGATTTCGGACTTACGTTAGACCACTGTTGATTCAGGAATAATGGGGATAGATATATAAAAAAAAAAAGAGGGGGAGTTTTACTGTGTTGTTATAGTTTGCAATGGTTAGTATGGTGGCCTTAGTAGTTAAGTTATAGTGCTGGTCAATTACACTATGTTTGTCATTTCAGATGGAGGGCTTCCGCGCCTCGTCTGGATCCTGGGGCACTCATATGTGTGTTGGGGAGCACGGAGAGGGGATGCCAGACCAGGTGGGAGGCAGTTGGGGGTGTCTAGGAGAGAGGCCACCATACGTTGGCTGGGCAGGCCGGGAATGTTGTGGGAGAGGGTGGTGCCCGAAATGGAACGTTTCGCATGGTTGGACAGGCCACCGGCGGTCCTGGTCATACATGCGGGCGGGAACGATTTGGGAATGCGGACAGTAAGGGATCTTATTGCTGACATAAAGAGGGATCTGACCTACCTGCACGAGACATATCCAGACACGCTGTTGGTATGGTCAGATATGGTCGCTAGAACATCCTGGAGGAGGGCTAGATCAGTATATCGCCTTAACAAGGCGAGGATCCGTGTAAATAAGGTAGTGGGGAGGTTCCTGGCATGGCAAGGGGGTTTAGTGGTTCGCCACAGGGAACTTGAGAAAAATGTGGGCCTCTATTTGAGGAGGGATGGGGTTCACTTGACGGATGTCGGGATCAACCTGTGGTCGTTGGGTCTACAGGAGGGGATACATACGGCCCTGCGGGTGTGGAGGTGCCTTCAAGGGTAAGGGGTCACCCTTTCAGTCTGTGGCGGTGTTTAGGTTGGTCAGTGACGGTGGCAGTGATGTAGTTGGTGAGTGTGTGGGGGGCTCGTCATGAGATGGCCCCTCCGGTGTAGTACATCGAAGTCGATGATTACTCTGTGTGCACTGCGGGATAGGGTTTTGTCTCCGGGCGGTTAAAATGGAGGCCTACTTGGTTCGGTTAAATCCTGCAGTGCCCCCTGGTGGTAGATATATATATAGTCATATATATATATTGGTTAATTAAAATGGTTGTGTTACAAGTGTTAGCCCCGTCACTGACCAACATAAGAGGGTATAACCGATGGTTATTTATGTTTACAATAAAATGTTTATGGTTATTTATGGTTAATTTTATATGGTTATTTATACGGTTTTTATATGGTTATTTATATTTGGAGTTAAGTTTAATAAAGGCTGTTGTGGCCATTTACTCCACAAGAAGTACGGTGTGGCCCATTATTTAAAGGGGGTAGCAATAAGGGGTTTTGGAATAAAGGGGTCACAACAAAAGGGGTGGTCTTTACTAGGCTACACGAGTCATGTACTTTTGTGCAACAGACTTGTACACACGATCGGAAAGTCCGACAACAAAAATTTGTTGGCGGAAAATTTGAGAACCTGCTAGCCAACATTTGTTGGCAGAAAGTCCGACAACAAATGTTCGATGGAGCATACACACGGTCGGACTTTTTGCCAACAAGCTCACATCCAACATTTGTTGTTGGAAAATACGGTCGTGTGTACGCGGCATAAGACTCGAGCCGACCAACATTTAAAATGACTCATTTTCTTACATGTCCCCTTTGATATATCAAACAAAGGGACCCATGACATAAGACGCTCCTCGTGATGGCCCCTCTCTGGCTGGCTAAGACCCTTTCTGGCAGCCTCTTTTTATAGGGACCCTTTGGGGTTCTAGAAAAATCTGGGGAGTCATGTGACCTTAATTGACCTATCCCTAATGACCCCCCCAGAATTTCCAGAACCTTCCCTACCATGTGACCCTAATTGACTTATCAAACTAACCCCATTAAAATCAATGACCTAGGGGCTAAAATGCCACTGCCACAGTTCCATGAGGTAAAGGGGGGCCTTATAAAAATGAACCCCTTTTTTCTGTACAGTTTCTAATTCCCTTCTTCCCATCAGCACATATTTAGCCTCTCTTTGTTCTCTGTTCAATCTGTCTAAAAGAGCCAGAAGAACAGGCCCTGTATAAGTGTTGGCTTTGGGCCTGATCAAAGCTAAGGACTATGGATGAACTCAGGCATGTTCAGATCGTACTATTAACCCACCTGAGCAACACCACCAGGAAGCTGTCACTGGACTGGACCCCTTGTTTATGTGCGGCTGCGGGGTAGATGAATGCCTTGGCCACTTATGATTGGTGCAGTACAGATGACAGATTCTTCCTGCTGGGATCGCTCAGGTGGATTCGGACTAGGATCCAAACATGCCACCTCAAAGTAACGCATTGAATGTCTTAGTAGCCAATCACCAAGCACTTACACCGTCGCATGAAAGGACTGGGCATGTCTGGCTTTTTATTCTTCACGGCTTTATCAAAAAGTCGAAAAAGACATTGTCTAGGTTTGAATTTTTAGAAGAACTGCAGTCCCACAACTGGGCGTACATGATTGTACCTACAACAGGTAAATAAGATAATATTGTTTAATATGCAAACATAAAATCTGTGTATTGATAAATGGATGAGGTTGTGTACCGCAGCAATTTCCCATAAGATATAAGGAGATAATAAAGCTGGCTTTGCTAACTTTACAATCTGGTAAATCAGCTTCATTTTTTTTACCACTCAACCAAAATCCCTGTTTCTAAAATCAGATTTTAACCACTTACGGACCGCCGCACGCCGATATATATATTGTAAATTATATTGTAAAGCGCTGCGTAAACTGTTGGCGCTATATAAATCCTGTAATAAATAAAATATACGTCCTAAGTTTGAAGAGGAATATTGTTGTTATGGCAGCAGCTAGCTGCCCTAACCCCGGTATCCTCTTCTTCGGCCGATCTCTCTCTGCACAGTAGTCCCTGCAGTGGATTTGCCGCAAGATCACTTTTATCGGCGGCGGGAGAGGCCCCCCCCTCCCGCTGCTCTCCGGTGCCCCACGCCGCTTCCCGGAGCCGTCGGGAGTGGCGGAGGCGATTAGATCTTCACCCTTGCTGGGCATGGAGAGGAGTGGGGTGAAGATGGCCCCCACCCGTCTCCATACCATTGCAGGGCAGAAGTGACATCAAAATTTCACTTCCGCCCATAGCTCTTAAAGAGGAAGTAAAGCCTCTGGTTTAAAAAATTTTTTTTTAAATGAAACCTGCGAGGCAAATGCATAATGAGCTAGTATACATAGCATACTAGCTCATTATGAATAACTTACCTGAGAACGAAGCCCCCGAAGCGACCCTCGTCCACGTCCTCCTCTGCCGCCATCAATCCCGGGTCTCGCTGCTCCAGCGCTGTCATTCGCCGGAGATGCGATGACGTCACTCCCACGCATACGCATGGGAGCCACCAAGAGCGGCATATCGCCGTGATCTGCGGCTTGCTCAGTGCGCCGTAGACATCGGTGCCTGTCTTTTTGTAAATATCTCCTAAACCGTGTAGGTTTAGGAGATATTTATTGGACCTACAGGTAAGCCTTAATCTAGGCTTACCTGTAGGCCAAAGTGGTTTGTAAGGGTTTACAACCACTTTAAAGGGCAATTTTTTTTAAATGCACCCCGTCCCGCCGAGCTCGTGTGCAGAAGCGTACGTATACGTAAATAGCACCCGCATATGTGTAGGTTTAGGAGATATTTATTGGACCTACAGGTAAGCCTTAGGCCCCTTTCACACGAGGCGGGCTCCGCTTGCACGGAGCCCGCCTCTGTCCGCCGGCTCAGCGGGAGATCTCTCCGTTGATCTCCGCTGAACCGGCGGATGACAAGCCTCTCTCTGCTCACTGAGCGGGGAGGGGCTTGCGAGCGCCGCTGATCTCTATGGAGAGATCGGATGAAAACGGACAGTGTGTCCGTTTTCATCAGATCTCACCCGATCCGATCCGCCAGCTACGGATCTGGACGTATAGCCATACGTCTGCTTTTGGCGGATCGGACCGGGTCGGATGTCAGCGGAGATGTCTCCGCTGACATCCGACGCTCCATAGGCTAACATGGAGCGCCCGTTCAGATCCGCCGTCAAAACTGACAGGCGGATCTGAACGGTCCGACCATGTGAAAGGGGCCTTAATCTAGGTTTACCTGTAGGTTTAAAGTGGTTTGTAAGGGTTTACAACCACTTTAAAGGGCAATTAAAAAAATAAATAAAAAAATTTAAATGACAAATTATTATTCTTTTTTTTTTTTTTTTTTATTGCATTTTAGTGTAAATATGAGATCTGAGGTCTTTTTGACCCAGATCTCATATTTAAGAGGTCCTGTCATGCTTTTTTCTATTACAAGGTATATTTACATTCCCTGTAATAAAAGTGACACAATGACATTTTTTTTAAAAAACAGTGTAAAAATAAAAGATAAAATAAATAGGAAAAATGTTTTTTTTTAAACGCGCCCCGTCCCGCTGAGCTCGCGTGCAGAAGTGAACGCATACGTGAGTTGCGCCCGCATATGAAAACTGTGTTTAAACCACACATGTGAGGTATCGCCGCGATCGGTAGAGCGGGAGCAATAATTCTAGCTCTAGACCTCCTCTGTACCTCAAAACATGCAACCTGTCGAATTTTTTTAAACGTCGCCTATGGAGATTTGTAAGGGTAAAAGTTTGTCGCCATTCCACGAGCGGGCGCAATTTTGAAGCGTGACATGTTGGGTATCAATTTACTCTGCGTAAAAATATCTTTCACAAAATAGAAAAAACTGGGCTAACTTTACTGTTGTTTATTTTTTAATTTAAAAAAGTGCGCTTGTAAGACCGCTGCGCAAATACAGTGTGACAGAAAGTATTGCAACGATCGCCATTTTATTATCTAGGGTGTTAGAAAAAAAAAAATTATAATGTTTGGGGGTTCTAAGTAATTTTCTAGCAAAAAAAAACTGTTTTTAGCTTGTAAACAACACATCTCAAAAAGAGGCTCGATCCTTAAGTGGTTAAAGTGTGTGGCCAACTTATCCAATGTTTTCCAAAAGTAATGTAGGTGTCACATAATCGTTAAACACTCTGATGCGGATGGGGACAGTGACAAGAGCATGAAAGCACAAGCTCTGGTTGTACACACAGAGCCTGGTCTGGTATGCTGAAATGTGAGAGTGTGTGATGTTACCTCAGATTTCACTTCGACCTTTAAACACATGAATAACTGGTTATTAGCTGAGGCTGGACAGAAATATCTCCTTTCTTATTGTATCCAGCAATGTTTTTACAGAGTGGCTTGGTCATAGAAGTCCTAATGACTACTGGTCATACCATACTGTAGATCCTAACCAAGATAGTTCATACGGGAGTAGGTAGGCCTGTCTGCAGAACTCTGGCACAAAAGGCATATCCTGCTGTATAGCACAGGAAGTGGAGACCTGTTCTTCTCGCTGGCCTGGAAATCATCCTCTGGAGCTTTTTTTTTTCCATCGATCTATATCTACAGGGTAGCCCATTACCCTAGGGGCACATTGTAGGGGTTAGACAAATCCTTCGGACTGTAAGAGCACTAATGTTTTCCAGTGTACTCAATGTTAAAGTGATAATAAAGTTTTTCTTCGTTTTAATAAATAATAAACATGTTATACTTACCTGCTCTGTGTAATGGTTTTGCACAGAGCAGCCCAGATCCTCCTCTTCTTGGGTCCCTCGCTGGCGCTCCTGGTCCATCCCTCCTGCCGAGTGCCCCCACAGCAAGCAGCTTGCTATGGTGCACCTGAGCCACTGCTTGGCCCCGGCCCTTTGTCTCCTCATTGGCTCACTGAATTTAATTGACAACAGCGGGAGCCAATGTAGCCCGCTGCTGTGTCTCAGCCAATCAGGAGGGAGAGTCCCGGACAGCCGAGTCTGTGGTGTAACATCACTGGATAGAGATGGGGCTCAGGTAAGTATTAGCAGGGCCGGTGCTACCACTAGCATACCTCCCAACTTTTTGAGATGGGAACGAGGGACACCTATCAGCAAAAGTATGCAGGCATAGGACACACCCCCTTGCCACGCCCCCTTAAAGGAGAATTGTACAAAAAAACAAGATTGGTTAAACCCACAAGTGCTTTTTTTACCACTACTATTCCTTTTATATTGACTTTTGGAATTTACAAATGCAGCAATTTAGAAATCAGATGAAAGGTTTAGATAAAAAGTGCAGTTTATTTACATCTAAATAGATCAGACCAAAATGAGGGACAAATGAGGAGGAATGAGGGACAGAGGAACATTGCTCGAAATCAGGGACAGTCCCTCGAAATCAGGGACAGTTGGGAGCTATGCACTAGGCAAACTAGAGTGCACTGCTGCCCAGGGCGCCCGGCCACTGGTTTCCATACTCTGTCTCTGCGCTATGTATGGTGCTGTATTATAAATACCTTTGTAATAAATGTCCTAACCTCTAGTGGGTGCTGCTGGGATAAAGCGTGCACATCTAGGGGGATGCAGGGGATGTCTCTGATGCATGTTACTCATGTAGGCAGCCGCTCTGTAGTGTCATTATAGAGGCGCAGCACTGGGGGACCTGTCCTGATGGAACAGAAGCAAACATCCCCTGCGCGCCTCTATAATCAGTGCTCTCTATGGCAGCTGCATGCTTCCTCTAGCACCAGCTGCTGTCACACTGATGCTCGGGCAAAGGGGGTGGATTCAGGGGCGGAGCCAGGGGGTGGGCGGCAAAATAAGGTATCGCCTGGGGTGTCAAAAATCCTTGCACCAGCCCTGAGTATTAGGGGGGCTGAGGGGGGGCTGCTGCACACTGAAGTTTTTTTTTTTTAATCTTATTGCATAGAAGATAAAAACACTTTCTGCCTTTAGAACCACTTTAAAGTGGTTGTAAGCTTTAAAAAAAAAAACCTTAGATCGAAGCTGTTGCAGCGGTCCCTGTACACTACTGTGACCGGCGACATGTATCCTGGAATTAATTCCAGGTTCGCAGGCTCTGACACTGTGATTGGCCGGAGCTGCGATGACTTGACTGCAAGACAAAAAACCTGCAAGACAAAGGCATAATGAGCTAGTATGCATAGCATACTAGCTCATTATGAATAACTTACCTGAGATTGAAGCCCCCGCAGCAGTTCACTGCTCCAGCGGCCAACATCATTACCGGAGGTTACTTCCGGTTATCGCAGCTCCGGCGCTGTGATTGGCAGGAGCCGCAATGACGCACCATTGGCTCCCGCTGCTTTCAGTCAAATACAGTGACATGGGAGCTGGGTGGCAGGGCCGAAGTCCTGCTATCTGTGTCAATGAACACAGCACCAGGACTCTGTAGCGCACGCATGAGTGCCCCCGTGGAATGCGGCTCTTCGAGGGGACACTTGATGCAGAGGAGGAGCCAGGAGCGCAGCCAGGGGGACCCCAGAAGAGAAGGATCGGGGTCGCTCTGTGCAAAACCCTTACAAATTCACCAGCCCCCCCCCTCACCCGATTCCCTGTTTTGACAGCGAGTGGGGGATCTTCTCCCCCTTGCTCGCTGTCAAAATCTGTGAATGGGAAAACTACAGCTTTTGTGACTGTCGGCTTGTAGTTCTCAATGAACTTCCAGGGGGCTGTTGAGCGCTCAAGTTCTAGTTCATTGAGCTTCCTGTCAGAGTGTAACTGCCTGGTCGTATCGGAGGTACGGACAGCTACACAGACAGCCTGCAGGACCATGGCATTACACCCACGCAATGCTTTACAAGTCCATAACAAAAAAAATTTGTTTTTGTTTTGTTATTTTTGTAAAAGTGAACTTATCCTTTAATGCCAGTTTGACATCAGTTTCAGAAGCTTCTGAGATCAATCAGAATCCACTGACAGATGCATGCATCTGACCTGGAGTTCAACCTTCTGACTTGCATCTGACCTGCTTCAAGTGGGTTTCGCATTCTCATAGACTTGTATGGAAATATAAAACCTACAGTATTTGAAATAAAAGCCCATCGACACAGGTCACTCCCAAAGAAGACCAAGGCCACTTTTCACACTACAGATCGTTGTAGCATTCAGAATAGTACATTACTCATCACCAATCCCCGAGAACCTAATGCTGCGTACACACGATCGGAATTCAGGCCAGAAAAAGACCGATGAGAGCTTTTCATCGGAAAATGCAACCGTGTGTAGGCTCCACCGGAATTTTGCTGGCCGAATTTCCGACAGCAAAGAATTGAGAGCATGTTCTCAATTTTTCCGACGGAAATGGTTTCTATCGGAAATCACGATTGTCTGTAGCTATTCTGACGCACAAAATTCCTACGCATGCTCGGAAACAATTTGACGCATGCTCGGAAGCATTGAACTCGGCTCGTTGTAGTGTTGTACGCCACCGCATTCTTGAAGGTCGGAATTTGCTGTGACCGTGTGTAGGCAAGACAGTTTGAGCGGAATTCCATTGGAATTCCGTCAGGAAAACCGTCAGAGCTTTTTCCGACGAGAATTTGATCGTGTGTACGCGGCATAAGAGTATATCTAAAGCCACAATTTTTTTTTTTGGATAAAGGTTTGAAGGGTTAGAACCCAACAGGTTTTATGTTGTTGTAAATGGTCCACTGGGAAGATTCACTTTGTCTATTTGCCTTGGTGACTATTGTCACCGAGATTCAAACTAAAGCAAAATCCAAAAATATCAGTGGACATTGGAACAGAAATTGAGGAGAAATGTTCCAATAGGGAAACTTGCTCTGGTAACAACTGTCTAAGAGAGGATTTACTTCAATTCCTTTGGGGTCAACAAGACAGGATGTGAAGTTAACGTAGACACAGAACAAACATTTCATATACTCTCAGTAGATGGAAAGAGAGAGCCAAATTCAGCCATGTCATAAAACATACACCAGCTAAGCTATAGTTCTTCGCAAACTTTCCAGACGTGCCTGGAATTCCATGTGTTTTCACAGCATAGACAGACCTACTTTGAGAAACTGTAAAGTTGGCCATAGACAGCCCAACAACTACAAGCAATGCTCCTTACTGACCAATGTCCCAATCATGTCTACAAAATAAAAACAAAATCCGGTAGAAATTGGCCAGATAGTTTAAAAAAATGTTGTTCAATTTTCACGGTGGTCATAGCAAGTGCGGCATAATGAAATGATTTCTCTTTTGATTATTTTTTTTTTTAACGATATATATCTTTTTTTCACAATATAAAATATTTTTATTCATTTGTAAAAGTCGCATACAAAATTACACAAACTACAAAAAAACTACAATAAAACATGAAAAACAAACACAAAATGCCTCCAGTGTCTCATTGGCTCACAACAAGTAGATGGAATGGATGAAGATAGTGGGTATCTCAAGAAAAAAGAAACAATACTACAATGTAGGCTGGAACCACATAGAGTAAATACTAATATCCTGGATCCAAAGAAGTCAGTGTAAGGCCGGCCATACACAAAGCAAATTTCTTTCCTGCAACCATGGCAATGTTAACATGGGAATCCCTCCCACTGAGCCATTGGATTATCCCAGCAGGGACCATGCACCATGATTATTGTTAGAAACTATACCAGCCGTTAGCAATAATCGCATGTAAAATTAGACAGGCTGGTTGTACCCACGTTGATTGATTGATCAACTTGATACTTTCAAACTGCCCATACATTTGGAATCTTGACTGGTACCTCCTGGACCATCGATGCTGAGATGCAAACCGTTACACCTACTCCAGACCAACCCCAGCACCTTCCCCCAAATTCAACCATCGATGGCTGGCCTAAGCGGGTTAGACACCCATTTACCCAAGAGTTTATCAAAAAGAGTTGGCTTCTTTCTAATTTCAAAACTAAGTATAAAGGCTATCATCAATCAGTTTAAGCCAAGTGGCTAATGCAGGGCGTACCGTTTTTCTTAGCGGAAAAATACAAAATACTTAACAAACTTTTAACATATTTGGCGGCGGTTGGGTTTCCAAAAACAACCAAATTTTTAGGATGAAGAATATTGGCCAAACCCAAGACGGAGGAGATAAAAGTCAGCTTCAGACCAAAACGTTTGGACTACCGCAGGCTCTTTTGATATTTTTAGGGCAATCCAAAGAACTGAATGAATGAGCATTTTGAAAACTGGTGGCAATTTTTACAATAATATCAACTGTAATTTGGATGGAATTGATGAAATCTGTTAAACACACTTGCAACACCCAGAAAACATTAGAAGAACAATAGAAAATGTATATTAAATCTAATAAAAAATACTAAACAAATGCATGTTTGGCCAGCATAGGTTAGACCGGGGATTTCAGTATTCTAGGTAGAAGAAGGCTCTGGCAATTTCCTTTTGCAGTTTAGTGTGAATGGAAATTATTACCTCTAACAATTGCTTTGGCCAATCACTGCTCTCCCTACAGCAGCTGGGAACCTATAAAAAGGACAACTTATCTTTGTTCTGAAGGTATTGTTCTTGCTTTGAGTCCTGGTGTTATTGATTTTATAGTTCTCACTGATGTTCCAATTACAAACTAAGTTAGTTTAGGGCACTGTTTCCCGAACTTAGATCAGTCATGTAACGTCATTACAACCGTTGTAGCTTCCAGATACCACCTCTACTGTTCAATAATAGCGTGTCCACAAATTTGGTCAAGGAGCTCATCCACAAACACACACTACTTCCTCTTGCTGGGATCTCATCTACTTAAATTCTACCCCTTATAGAATCAACCCAGAGGAATTACACTAAACTCCCAGCATTAAATCAAAGCACATACTTGTTGCTCACTTGTTAAATAAACAGGCACCAATTGCCACTGGTGGCTAACACTAATGTGTATATTATATTTAAAAACTTTAGTGAACTTTATAAACATTTCAAATTAAGGAATATAGTACATCTCTTACTAAAGCCTTAGCCCCCGTACACACGGTCGGAAATTCCGACGGAAAATGTCCGATCGGACCATGTTGTCGGAAAATCCGCCATGTGTGGGCTCCATCGGACTTTTTCCGTTGGAGATCCTGCTCTCAAATTTTCCGACAACAAAATCCGATCAGACTTTTTCCAATCGTGTGTAGAGAATTCCGACAGACAAAGTGCCACGCATGCTGAGATCAAATTATGAGACCAAAGCTATTGGCTACTAGCCTCTACTATGCGAATTGGATGCAGAGAAACACGTTTTCAATTTGCATAGGTGTGAACCCAGCCTGAAGAACAGGAAGTGTGAAAAACTTCTCCAACAGGACATAGGCAACAACAAAAGGGTTTAACCATTCCCTTTTCTTGTATCCAGAATCTTTTAGCTATAACAAGGCTGAAATTTACCCATAACAACTTAAAACATATAATGTTCTTTAGCAAGGAACATACATTCCACATTAACCATTTCAGCCACGGAAGTATTTACCCACTTCCTGACCAGGCCATTTTTGGCGATACGGCACTGCGTTATTTTAACTGACAATTGCGCGGTCGTGCGACGCTGTACACAAATAAAATTGATGTCATTTTTTTTTACACAAAAAGATCTTTCTTTTGATGATATTTTTTTTTTTTAAAAGGTGTTTATTTTTGAATTTTTAACAGTACAAACAACAAACAATACAAATTAACAGCAGTAGTAGCACCTTATAAGCAAGGGGATCACATCACAACTTTCCTGTGCTCCCTTTTTATTCCACCGTGTTTAGTCCTAAGGATAACAGCAATAGGATTGGACCAATATGCCCTACTGCAACTGACATCCATACATACACACACACACCCTTCACACAGACTCACTCAAGTCCAATCATACCTCATTCTTCCCATGCTCTGTCCCAATAGTCCCATCGAAATCCTCTACCCCTGCCAATAGAGATAGACCAACAGTATGTTATTCACATTCCATTGTTAACAATCCTGCGAGGATAGAACCGATCCCCAGAAGGGGACAGTAATATCCAACCAGGGTTGCCATACCTTATAAAATTTCTTTAGACAGACCCTGTTTTTATATACAATCTTGATTTTGGGGAGTTCCCCATTAATGATGCCATATAGAGTTTGTAGTTTAGGAGGGTCACTTTCTTTCCATTTTAATAAAATCACTTTTCGTGCATAGAACATTATAGTCCGTATTAGGATGCGAGCAGCCACTGCGTGGACTAAGTCATTCAGTATACCCAGTAATCCCACTTCGGGTGTTCTGGGAACCGGTATGTTAAGCTGTTCTTCAAAAAATTTGAATAAGTCTCTCCAGTATCTATTGAGTCCAGGACAGCTCCAGAACATATGAAACATATTAGCATTATTGCAGGTACACCGAGCACAACTAGCATTCACTCTCAGCCCCATACGTGCCAATCTATCAGGAGTATAATGCAAATGGTGGATGAATTTAAACTGCACATATTGGTCAGCAGTACATATGATATCTTGAAAGCAAACCTCAGTTACCTCTTCCCACCCCTCAACTGTTAGTACAGGTATCAGTTTTTGCCACTTAGTAAACGAGGTTTGGAATGGGTCCGCCCCCGCCATGTTCAGGTGGTTATAGAAGGTTGTCACCATTTTCATTATTCCTGGGTCAGAGAAATGGTCTTCCAAAGGAGGTGTCCTGAGCTCCATGGTCAGGGTGCCAAATTGAGTCCGAATGGCATGTCTGATTTAAAAGATACTTATAAAAAAATTTGTTAGGTATACCATGTTTAGCTTTCAAGTGGTCAAAAGTAACAAAAAAATTTCTTGAGAATAAATGTGCCAGATGCGTAACTTGCATCCTTGTCCACCATTTTGAGTCAGGATGACCATAGAGCTCAGGGAGACTTGGGTTGTCCCAGATTGGAGTGTTTGGTGACCATGTACTCATATCTTTGGACAGGAGCCCATTGCCCTCCTTCCATGCTAGCAGACCAACATCCCTAGGGGAAGATCTAGAGCATCTATTGGGTCGAGACCTGTGCAACACATCAAGTGCCTTAGTACCTTCCTCATAAAATGAGGACAATAGGGAGGCAGAAGGGGGCCGAGGGTCAGAGTGCATCCATTCATACATAAACGTGAGTTGTGAGGCAAGAAAGTAATTCCGCAGGTTTGGGTTTGCTAATCCTCCTTTGCTTTTAGCGGCTTGCAGGGACACTTTGGATATACGTGGATGAGCGGCTTGCCAAACGAAGGAGGATAGAATTGCCTCTACCTTTTGGAATAGTTTTTTGGGGAGATACACTGGAGCTGCTCTGAAAAAAATACAAAAATTTTGGCAAAAAAATCATTTTGAAGATATTAATACGTCCTATCAAATTTAGTGGGAGGGATGACCAGACTTGAAGTTTGTCCGTCATTTGTTTTATTACAGGTGTGATGTTAAGTTCTTCAAATTTGGAGAGGTCATTATGTATTTGAACTCCTAGGTATTTAAAAGATTGAGTAGTTTGCAGTCTAGAGTTCCGCAGGTATCCGTATGAAATCGTGGGGCCAATAGGAAAGGCAATAGACTTCTCCCATCCGACCCCCAGCCCCGACACCTCCCCAAACTCCTCAACCACCCGCATCAGGCCTCTAAAAGAACTCTCTCTGCCGTCTAGATAGATTAACGCATCATCTGCGTACAGGGATATTTTTTCCATTTGTGTTCCACATTGGATGCCCCCAATCCCCGCGGCCTGCCGCACTGCCAGAGCTAATGGCTCTATGGCGACGGCGAACAGGAGCGGAGAGAGGGGGCATCCTTGTCTGGTTCCCCTTTGTAAGGAGAATGCCTCCGAAACATCTCCATTCGTACGGACTCTCGCACTTGGGTGTGCATATAGTAGACAAACCCACCTTAGGAATTGGGGGCCGAAACCCATATTTGATATGGTTTCCCATAGAAATGTCCAGCGAACCGTGTCAAACGCCTTTAACACATCTAAGGATAGCACTAGATGGCTCTGTTTCGTTACGTGTGCCCTATGGATATGTAGATATAGTCTGCGGATGTTGTCGAACGTGTTGCGACCCGGCATGAACCCCGCCTGGTCGGGGGGAATAAGAGCTAAGATAACTTTTTGTAACCTCTGGGCCAAAATTTTGGCCAGGATTTTCACATCAGTATTTAAAAGTGAGATCAGTCGATAAGATTCGCATAGCAGTTTGTTCTTCTCTGGTTTGGGCAAGACTACAATGAGGGCTTCATTCATAGAAGCAGGCAAAGTACCTTGTTGCAGGGAATTTCGGAACGTATGTAAAAGCCTGGGGGCAATCGCCTCCGCGTAGGTCTGATACCACCCAGAGGGAATACCATCCAAGCCCGGGGTCTTTGAAGGGGGCAGAGAGCGAATAGCTGCCTCTACCTCCTCCAGAGTGATCTCCTGTTCCAAAAGATCCCTCTTGTGCTTCGTCCAAAGCCGGGAAGTCCATGGAAGAGAAAAAGCCCCTAAACGTGGCCTCCTGTGGGGGGTCTAGGTCAGTGTACAAGTCTCTGTAGTAAGTAGCAAATGTCTGGTTAACGCGTACTGGGTCATTAGTTATGGAGCCATCCTTCAATGTAATGGCAGGTATTGAACTGTTTGTATACTCGGTGTGGGCCAAAAAAGCCAGCATCCTGCCATTCTTTCCACCATGTTCGTGTATTCTCGCAGATAGGTATAGTTGTTGTTTTTTAGTCATATCTACCTGGTGTAGTTGCAATGCATTGTGTGCATTTGAAATTGCCCCCCGGGTCTCATCTGTCGGGTCCCTCATGTGTTGGTATCTAGCATCCTCTAGATTTTTTTCAAGACCCACCAGGTGGGCCCCCCCTGTGGTTCTATAGTGCTTGATACGAGAAATATAGGCCCCCCGTAGGACTGCCTTGAAGGCATCCCACGTGAGTCCAGGTTCTGTGGTATCTGAGTTGTTGGACCAGTAGTCTAGCATATCCAGCGAGATAGCTTCCTGTATCTCAGGGGTGGACATCCATAGGGGGCTAAGTCTCCACAACCGAAACGTCGGTCTATGTCCCAAGGTTAGGGTAACTATCATAAGTGAGTGGTCTGATATAGTCTGCGAGACATAGTCCACGTCTTGAACAGTCGGCAGCAAGTCCCTGCTAGCTAGTGCATAATCTATTCTAGAGAGAGAACCGTACGTTTTAGATTGGCATGAAAACACTTTTTTGGTGGGAAATCTCCATCGCCATATATCTACATATCCATATACCTCACACCATTTGCCAAACAGTCTGGAGTCATTCGGCTGTGGTTTCAGTCTATCAATGGATGACTGCAACACAGAGTTGAAGTCACCCATTAGCAGCACCGGGCAACCAAGTAATAAAGAAAGTTGTGTACTTATATCAGTGAAGATTACAGCTGAAACCGGGGGGGGGACATATACTGTTGCAATAATCATTGGGGTACCGCGAACTGAGGCATGAAGCATCAAGTATTGTCCCTTAGGATCAGAGATTACCCTGTGGCATTCAAAGGGAAGCCCCTTGCGTATTAGCACTGCCACTCCGCGGGCATAATTAGAATACGTGGAGGTGTAGCTATGGGCAACCCAATGTTTTTTGAGCGCTAGGTCAAAAATGGGTTTCCTGCAGGCAAAGAACATGGGGTTGCAATTTCTTGATCCGCTCAAAAATCAGTGCACGTTTAAATTTAGAATTCATCCCTCTTACATTCCACGAGCAAACCTTCACGTCAGCCATGGAGATGCCTTACAAATTCCAAAACCACTGAGATCCCAGTACATTTACTTAATGTACCCCTAGTTAACGTCATTGTGTTATCTATCTTCATACAGTTACCACCACTGGGACAGAGCAACATACTTACTACCTTCAACCATACTACATTTATACCCACACACACACAGCAACAGAAAAAAAGAAAAAAAAATTGAACTTTGAATGTCCCGCTGTCAACTGACAGCAACACCCCTGCCCTGCTCTCTGAAAAACGGAGAAGGCTTGTACCCCAAACTAGGGCCATGCATGGGGCGCATGGCCTGGAACCTATCTGCTCCACAATAACAAGTTAGTGCCAATACTGTGGCCAACATCTTTCCGTGCGAGGTGCGGCTCCAACACCCCCCATCCGTAGAGGGGAAGGCTGTATCCCACTGGAAAAACAATTGTGGTTGATCTGCGTTGCCAGCTAAGTGGCTTGGGACACCGCTGCAGGCGTATCAAAAGGGTTAACAAAATCAAAAGTAGAAAGATAACTAATAACGGCAAACACCCTGCGGGGGGTCACTTTAGGCAAGATTGGCCGGCCACTAGACATCTGGAAAATATGCGGACATTATTGCCTACGGTAACCTTCAGTCAGCAGGTGCTCGGGGGGGTCTTGGCAGGGTTTCCCACCATGCGATAACGTTCTTTGGCGACTGGAAGAATAAAACTTTTTCCTCATGTACCACCCGTAGAGTAGCTGGGAATAACATGGAGTATTGGATAGCGTGGTCTCTTAGGTGTTTCTTGACTGCTTGGAACTGTGCACGTTGGTTGCGTACCGCAACTGAGTAGTCAGGGTATAGTGATACTGTAGCATTGTTGATTTTGAGACTGCCTTTCTGCCTGGCAGCTCGCAGGATGGAGTCCCTGTCCCTGTAGTTCAGCAGTCTCATGATCATTGTGCGTGGGGGGTTGCCAGCGGGGAGAGGCCTGCCTGGGACCCGGTGCGCCCGCTCAATTACAAAACAGGGGGATAAAAACTCCAGGCCGAACTCCTGCTCCAGCCAGCTTTCAAGAAATGCTACTGGGTCAGACCCCTCCACCTCCTCAGGGAGACCAACCAGCCTCAGGTTGTTCCTCCTGAGGCGGTTCTCGAGGTCGTCCATCTTGGATTCTAAAGAGGATATTTTCCCGCCAGTGGCATTTAGCTTGGGTAGGATAGGGTTAACTGTGTCTTCCAGCTCGCTTACTCGGTCTTCTGTCTCGGTCACCCTGCCCCTCAATTTGTGAACATCTTGCCGTAGCAGTGTAAAGTCACTCCTTATCTCAGCTACCGTCCCCATTAAAGCTGTGTGGTTTACCTTAATGGTTTGTAGTACTTCCGCCAGCGTAGGCCCGGTGCCGTCATCCACCGCTTCCTCACCCTCTGATGTTTGTGAGATCAGGGTCGGGGGGTCCGGTAATCCCGGGGAGGAGGGTGGAGAGGTGCCCGAGGCGTCCCCAAAGAGGTCCGGTGTGGAGGCCGGAGAAGCGCAGTGTGCTGGGACGGTAGTGCGGCGGCCATCTTGGCCCGTTCTCGTGCTGATGCACATTCGTACCGGTGCTTGCTTTCGCCTTTTGCCCATCCGGCAATTTCACCATCCGGTGACTCGGCTGCGGCCTCCGGTATCGGCAGTGGTCTCCGTTTCGAGAATTAGGGCAGATCAAGCCAGGATTGTGCAGGATGGTAGTGGGTAATGCCGGAGCTGCTCGGAAAGACGTCCGCTCACATGTCCTCCTAGGCCACGCCTCTTTTGATGATATTTAATCTCCTCTGCAGTTTTTATTTTTTTGCTATAAACAAAAAAAAAGACCGCCAATTTAAAAAAAAAAAACAATAATATTTTACTTTCTGCTATAAAACGTACCCAATAAAAAAAATGTAAAAATCGAATTTCTTAAAAAATGTAGACCAATATGTGTATTCTGCTACATATTTTTGGTAAAAAAAAAAAGTGTATATTGATTGGTTTGTACAAAAGTTATAGCATCCACAAAATAGGGGAAAGATTTATGGAATTTTTTTTTTTTACTAGTAATGGCGGTGATCAGCGATTTTTAGTGGGACTGCGACATTGCAGCGGACAGATCCGACACCTAGCTGACATTTTTTACACTTTTTGGGGAACCAGTGACATTATTACAGTGATCAGTGCTAAAAATCTGCACTGGCATTGTACTAATGACACTGGCAGGGAAGGGGATAACATCAGGGGCGATCAAGGGGTTAAATGTGTTCTGTATGGGGGATTAGGTGCTATGGGCAACACACAGATCCGTCTTCCCGCAAAGCAGAAAGACAGGATCTCTGTGTGATCCCCTGTCAGAACGGAGATCTGCCTGGTTTACTATGACAGATCCCCGTTCTGTCACTGCAGGGAACGATTGCGGGCGGCCGGCGGACATCGAGTCCGCCGGATCCGCTGACTGGCTCCCCCGCTGGCCAATGGTCACACGCGCCATGTATGTGCCCAACGTACGCCTATGGCAGTTTGCACAGCTGAACCAACCTCATACCTCCCAACATTTTGAGATGGGAATGAGGGATACCTACTAGCAAATGTATGTAGGCATAGGACACGCCCCCTGCCACACCCCCTTAAAGGAGAATTAACCAAAAACAAAAGATTAATTAAACCCACAAGGGCTTTTTTTTTACCACTACTATTCCTTTATATTGGCTTTTAAAATGTACAAATGCAGCAATTTAGAATTTGGATGAAAGGTTTAGCACTGGGAAACACTTTTTGAAAGGAAAAAAAGTGCATTTCATCTACATAGATCAGACCAAAATGAGGGACAAATGAGGAGGAAGGAGGGACAGAGGGACATTGCTCCAAATCGGGGACAGTCCTTCAAAATCAGGGACAGTTGGGAGTTATGGCCATCCTGCTGCAGTATGACTGTGGCAGCTGGTCGGCAAGCTGACAGCATGCTGACAGCATTAGTGCTTGCTGTAAATTTCCTCCAGCATTGCTCCTGTTTCTTCTTGCTGGAGGCTGCCGTTTTGTTGAAGCCCAGAGCCCCAGAAATAAATCATAATGCAGAAGTAAACCCATCGATTTAACACCTGGAACGCTGGGATTGCTATCTGTCACATTTGCTTGTGTCCTCAACCAAACTGTCAAACCATCAAATGGCTGGTGTCATAACTGATCACATGTAAAGCACCATGACGGTTGCAGATCGAACAGAAGCAGCTTCCTTGGCTGTAAAGGATAAGAGGGTTTAATTCCAAATTATGGCTGTCAGCACATCGGCCTCTACAAACTCAGCAGTGCCTAAAAATGGAGATCAACTGAGCATGTGCAGAGCAGGGTGGGTTTTTAAACAGTATAGACACTTATTTTTAATGTTTTACATAGCTATACCTGTAAATGGGGCCAGCCTGAAGTGATTTAGCAGGACTTAATTTTTTGACTAAAGTTCCAGTTTATGGAAAAACTGTCAGGATGGAAATATAAAAACTCAGTTTACAACTTGTTTATGTTCTTCAAGCTTCTGAGCTTCCTCTTTATCTGTGCTTTATTAATTAGTGAGTCATTGACCCATAAAAAGTAGGTGGCCATTGAAGCTGGGACTCCTAACATACAAAACTTGTTCCAGGTCAGTGACTCACTAAGTGGTGACGCACAGACCTGGAACTTGTACCATTGTACTTGCACTTTTAATAGTTCGATTTTTCCATTAATTGTAAACCGATCACAAAACAAGGGTTGAGTGATATTAAAAAAAAAAATGGAATATATTGCAGGTTGCCAATCCTTAGATTTGGTGGCTGCATTCGTTTTTTTTTTTAATTTGTAAATGCTAATTATTTAAAAAAAAAAACGAACATCTAAAGGTTGGTAAGCTGCATTATATAACATTTTTGCTTTTGGATTTAATACTACTTTTTGTCTTATTATCAGCGGCGAGCGATTCTGACTTCTGGATTGTTGACTGCACACAGGGAAAAGCATCTCGTAGAACTCAGGAAGTCTCACACACTCTCAGTAGCTGGCACAGAGATTCGGGGATTTTACATGATTCTGGGCTCGTGGCCAAACTGTTGCATAAAGACATATCAGGCCTTGTTTAACCCAGCTAGGATCTGTACTGGATGGGAAAGTTCTTTCCTTCAGTAAGTAATCTAGGATACCAGTCACTGCAAAATCTTAGAAACCTTAGTAACACTGTGAATATGTTTTAATAATAGACATAGTGTTGCTGTACTGAGACTGGGGATAACCACACTCCCTGCTGATCTGTCCTGTTGCTCGTGTAATAAAGCACTGCTACAGTGTGTGTATTTATGATCTAATATTGTATAACGCAGCGTTAGCATATAAGCATGGGTTCTTTAACCACCTTAGATCCGCGCTACAGCCGAATGACGGCTACAGCGCGGATCTGATGCAGCTCTGAACGAGCTGCCTGCGCGCCCCCTGAAGGTGTTTTATAGCATTTTCCGTTGATCTCCGCTGAGCCGGTGGATGACAAGTCCCTCTCTGCTCACTGAGAGGGGAGGGGCTTGCGAGCGCCGCTGGTCTCTATGGAGAGATCGGATGAAAACAACAGCGTGTCCGTTTTCATCAGATCTCACCCGATCCGATCCGCCAGCGACGGATCTGGACGTGGGGCCATACGTCTGCTTTTGGCGGATCGGACCGGGTCGGATGTCAGCGGAGATGTCTCCGCTGACATCCGACGCTCCATAGACTAACATGGAGCGCCCGTTCAGATCCGTCGTCAAAACTGACAGGCGGATCTGAACGGTCCGTCCATGTGAAAGGGGCCTTATACAGCAATCAATGCTATTTAAATGCATTGATTCCTGTATAAATGACAGTTGTAGTGAAAGAGTTAACCACTAGGGGGAGGGGAGGGGTTATGGGCTGTGACGTGTGTGTGTTTTTTTACATTAGGGGGTGGAGCTGACGTCTGACGTCATTGATCGGCTTTCCCGATGACCGGGAACAGCCAATCAATGACAGGCAGAGTAGGAAGCGCGGGGAGAGGTTTGTTTACACATACCTCTCCCCGTTCTTCAGCTCCGTAACCCGATCGCGGGACACCAGCGGCGATCAATGCATTTCTATAGCACTGATCGCTGTATAAATGACACTGGTCCCAAAATAGTGTCAAAAGTGTCAAAAGTGTCCAATTTGTCCGCCATAATGTCCCAGCCCCGATAAAAATCGCAAATCGCCGCCATTACTAATAAAAAAAAAATAATAATAAAAATGCCATAAATCGATCCCCTATTTTGTAGACACTATAACTTTTGCGCAAACCAATTAATATACACTGTATGCCATTTTTTTTTAACAAAAATATAAGAATACGTATCGGCCTAAACTGAGGAAAAAAAACGTTTTTTTATATATTTTTGGGGGATATTTATTTTAGCAAAAAGTAAAAAATATTGCTTTTTTTTTTTTTTAATTGACACTTGTTTATAGCGCAAAAAATAAAAAACGCAGAGGTGATCAAATACCACCAAAAGAAAGCTCTATTTGTGGGGGAAAAAGGACGCCAATTACGTTTGGGTGCAACGTCGCACGACCGCGCAATTGTCAGTTAAAGCGACGCAGTGCCGAATCGCAAAAAGTGCTCTGGTCAGGAAGGGGGGTAAATCCTTCCGGGGGTGAAGCGGTTAATGTAATTATAAGTTACCTTTCCATTTCAATCTGTAGCTGTGGTAATTTTTCTAAAACTGTTAAAAAGTCATTGCATTATGGCAACCTGGATGCCATCTCCACTGCAGAGCTTATAAACTTCTTATTAAGAATATTTACATTATTGAATGGTTCTTGCCTGGTCAGAGTTCTATTTTAAGTCCCGAAGAGATCGATCAGGTGACTACAAATAAAATACTAGATTTTCATGGCCTGAACATTTAGGTTAATAACCGTTCCAAGCTAAGTCTCTGCCTTCATAGTGTCCGTTTTGTTTTCCATGGAACAAAGGAACCAGGTGTTCGCTGCAGGCACAGTTGCATTTGTTTAACATAATTTAAATGTTGATTAAAAGTGATTCTTCCTCTGTTTGCATGAGCCTTGCCTTATGAAGAATGTCTGGTATTGTACTCCGCATACTACAATGGGGATTGTGAATATGTAAACACAATCTGCCACATGTGGGTGGTGAACTGTAGGCGGCAATACTGCAAGCCTGCTGCTCTAGGCCATTAGGATCTGCGAATAGGACTTCAAACCTTCCCTATTAAACCCTTTGCTGCCAGAGCCATATTTTACATTTTTGGAATGCGTTATAAAAAAAAAATGAGTCCGGAAGATTTGTTAAAACCCCCAAGCATAGGCGTGCACGCGGGATCTTTTTTCTTCTAGCAAGTTAACCGCTTGCCGACCAGCGCACGCCGATATACGTCGGCACAATGGCATGGCTGCACAATGGGCATACCTGTACGTCCCCTTTAAGACGCGTCATTGTGGGTGTGCCCGCGGGTCCCGCGGACTCGTTGTCCGCCGGCGTCCCGCGATCGTGTCACGGAGCGGCAGAACGGGGAGATGTAAAAAAGTAATTTCCCTGTCAGCAGTTCAAGGTGCCTGAGTTTCTTCACCCGTACCCTCTATTCCTATCTGAGACTGTGTTATGTTGGATGTTACCACTGCAGAATAAAAACCTTTTCAAGGACTTTTATGTGTCAGCATCAGTGGCGGTGCGTGCATAGAGGGGGCAGGAGCGCCGCCCCCCCTCTCCTGCACCGGTCTATCACCAATAGATAGATTCATGCATTGCATGAATCTATCTATTGTCACCGCTTCCGCCCCCTATTCAGGTGTCCGGCCCCTAATCGGGCGCCGGGCATCTGAATTACAGGGGGGGGGGGGGTGTTTCTGGAAGCGCCCCTATTAGAGCTGTAAGCTCTAATAGGGGACCTTATTAGAGCGGTGTGCTCTAATAGGCTTCCCTAAGTGTAAACAGCGGGCGCAATGCTGTGCGTTCGCTGATTACACAGTATTGTGTTAGAGAAGCGAATACATCGCTTCCCTAACACAGACCCGCCTCTCAGCCAATCAGGTTGCCAGGTCTGTTACCTGTCACCTGATTGGCTGAAGTCACAGGCGCTGTGATTGGACGCTAGGCGTCCAATCATAGCAGAAGACAGGAGGAGCGCAGGAGAAGACATCCGACGGAGACACCGCTCGTCGCCTGACGCCGTCACCAGCTGCACACCGGGACAAGGTAAGTGCAGAGGGCAGGCAGGGGGCACAGTGGCAGCACTTGAGGGGCACAGTGGCAGCACTTAAGGGGGACAGTGGCAGCACTTAAGGGGCACAGTGGCAGCGTTTGGAGCACAGTGGCAGCACTTGGGGCACAATGGCAGAACTTGGGGCACAATGGCAGAACTTGGGGCACAATGGCAGCACTTGGGGCACAATGGCAGCACTTGGGGCACAATGGCAGCACTTGGGGCACAGTGGCAGCACTTGGGGCACTGTGGCAGCGTTTGATGGGCACAGTGGCAGCACTTGGGGCACAGTGGCAGCGTTTGATGGGCACAGTGGCAGCATTTAATTGGCACAGTGGCAGCGTTTAATGGGCACAGTGGCAGCATTTAATGGGCACAGTGGCAGCGTTTAATGGGCACAGTGGCAGCGTTTGATGGCACAGTGAGGCTGTTTGTTTGCGCCCCCCCAAAAATTTTGAGCACCAGCCGCCACTGGTCAGCATCCAAAGTTGTTGGGTACTAACCCTGGGAACCCCTGGACATTCACCGACAAGCCACGAGGAGGTAACTGGTAAGCCCAAAAGTCAAGGCCGCGCCTCAAGGGGTTATGACCGCTACATTTATATATATATTATATATATTTTCCCCATGCTAATTACAGTGGGTCAGAAAGCTCTGAATGGAGATGGTATATATGTTATAGGTCCATTTTCAGTGGTTATACCAACAGCAATAGTTGCAGCTTCATGCAAGGGCCCCCATGTACACAGCCAGTGGGGGAAAACCTGACAGTGACAGCTTTGTGGTTATGTTATGCTATTATCCGGAGTGGTTTCACACAATACTATTCATTATGGCACTGTCTGTCCAACCTTCACCTCCTTCATTAGTCTCCAGGAAGTGTTAGGCATGAATGCCTCAGAGACACATTAGCTGTATATTAGGTGGCAATATGTGTGGCAATACCAGTAAAATAAATAATTCTATAATGAAAGTGTAAATAAAATGTCACCAGTGATGTGTCTGATATTTAGTGAGTAAACTCGGAAACCGGGCACCTGAAGTAAAGAACAGGGAAAGGTTAATCCCTTCTCACTGATACGTTGTCATTGACCTGCCAGCTTATAAGGATTTTCCTCTAACAAGGCTAAATGGGAATAAAAAGCACCCTTGGCATGAGGACCATCCCCAGAATAATGGGTCCAAAGACAAACATAGGCTATAGTGGCCAAGCCCAAGGGCACTAGTTGTACTGTGTGCTGTTGATTTCCTTGGGTCATAACGCCAGTCTTTTGTGCTTGTGAAAAGTGGAATGCCAGCCTTCACTATCCATACATTAGATATTAGGAACGTATGAAATCCCTGTGCAGGTTATATGGTACATCATGGTTTACTGGTAAAGAAAGGCCCGGAGTAAAAGAAAGAATGCAGTAGACGTAGGGCTGGTGTTTTGCCGAGAAAGTTCCCCACGGCCGATAAGGACCCCCCTGTACTGCGCAGGCGCAGCGCTTGCGCAGTACGAAGCACAACGAAGACGCAGGAAATAGCTGAAGCTTGCCAAGCTTCGGGCACGGCCTTGCTGCGCTCGGCATATTTTTATTCTCTATAACTCTATGTCCACTTGGATGGTGGGGCTTGAACCTGGACATAGGTTAGAATGTAGTGCGCAGGCGCTGTGTACAGCTGACTGACTGTGTTCAGCTTCGGCTATTTTCGGAAACTCTGTTGGGCTTCATTGTGCTTCGTACTGCGCAAGCGCAGCATCTGCGCAGTACAGGGGGGGTCCTTATCCGCCGGGGGAACTTTCTCGGCAAGACACCGGCATGACAGGGGTTAAAGGTGCTTGTTAGGTACTGAGTCTAAAGGTACAGGATAGGTTAGTAGGCTGCAGGGGGCAGGGTTTGAGCTGGGAGGAGGAAAGGGTTTAAGCAGTGTACAGGAAGGGGAGGGGTCCAGTCGGAGAAGAGTGTGGAGTAACTTCCCACCCTCCTGCCCTGAATATGGTGGTTTGGAACCGGTTAAGGAATCAGGGGGTTCTAATCAAGACGTGTTAATGGCGGGGTGCAAGGTCCTTTTTTAGGTTATATGGGCACCAAAAGGTATGGTGTAGGGACCCGTCTAGGTGGTGGATGTGTACCTGCTAGTTGTCTCCGAGTTGGTGTTTTTTTGCGGCTGGAGGCCTATAAAGTGACAAGCAGGTACTGTCCTGGGTTTTATGTCTAATAGAACCTCGCAGCCTTTTCTCTTTAATAAACAGTCTGGTTTGTTTTTTATGTTATTAATGTTAATTATTGGTTATTTATATTTGTTTAACCACTTCAATACTGGGCAATACTGGGCAATTCAGCAAGGTGATAAAGCATATGCCGCGTACACACGGTCGGAATTTCCGATGGAAACAGTCCGATGGGAGCTTTTCATCGGATTTTCCGACCGTGTGTATGCCCATCGGTCTTTTTCTGTCGGAATTTCCGACGGACTTTGGATTGAGAACCTGTTCTCAATTTTTCCGACGGAAAACCTTTCTAGCGGATTTTCCGATCGTGTGTGTGCAATTCCGACACGCAAAATTCCGACGCATGCTCGGAAACAATTTGACGCATGCTCGGAAGCATTAAACTTCCCTTTTATAGTGCTGTCGAACGTGTTTTATGCCGCTGTGTTATTGACCGTTGGAATTTGGTGTGATCGTGTGTAGGCAACACAGCTTGAGCGGAATTCCATTGGAAAAACTGTCAGAGTTTTTTCCGACGAGAATTCCGATCGTGTGTACGCGGCATAAGAGTTCTTGGCCTAAAGTGACCATGTTGGAGAATGCAGTCTTCATTGCTTAGTGGCTTAGCAGTTGCCTGTTGGTGAGCATGGCAAGAAGGTGCCTCCAACGCTCAATGGATCATGTGAGGTCTGGTTGTAAGGGGTCACCGCACATTACTCTTGGCCTAATTAATACATTTGTGCAACCCTGCCTCATATGAGCCACATTCAGTGCTTTGGGAATGTAATCTTATTGAACAAGCTGTTTGTTCTATGTTATGGTAGTAGGAACATGCCTTGACATGCCTAGTACTAACATGCTGGTTACTAGTTCATACAGTACGGTATTTATGTCACAGGAAGAGCTTCTGGTCAGTAAGAACACCCTTCCCCACCGTTTCCCCTCATTTCCATGGACACTTTGCTGCTCATCCTGCTCATCCATGGTCTCCTTTTATAGGAAGGAACCCAACAAGGATATTCCTAATATTTTTTTTTTTTACATTTTTCAATATAGATTTTTCTACACAGTTTTGCTACTGCACCACCATAAACAAACCAAAAGACATAATTCAACGCAAAACACATGGCAAACAGCTATGCAGCTTTAGTCTAGGCTCACACTTGCGCACGTTGTGGGTACAGCAGCCCATTCATTACCAACGAGAGATGCAAGGAAAGAAGCACTTTATCCTTTTTTAAAACGGCGCCGCACAGAACGCATAGAGCTGCGGCACCATGTGGTTTTGCTCATGCAAAACACGGGCCTTTTGCCAATGCGAATTCTTCATGGCACCCCACATGTCTGCTAAAGAGCAGAGTGTCTTGCCCATGGATCAATATATGTGAACGTAGATCGAATGTCAATCGTTTGATCCACCTGCCAGTAATATTCATAATTTTCAGCTTTTTAGCTGATCTTGCCAAAGGGTGGCAATACGATTCACTATTGAAGAACTGTATTTCATAATTCACATGGAATGATAATAGATGTGGGGAGTAATTAGTAATAGTATGCAGTCTGTAGTTTTTTATTTTTTTGCTAGATTATTTTGTATTGAATAAACATTTTTTTTCATTTTTTATTTAGTTTGCTAAAGCACCATGTGTGGCCAATTTTTAATAAAATACTATTTTCATCCCTTGTTACATCTCAGTGCTGCTGATCTCCTGCCAACTCTTTGCAGCCACTTCATGTCTGCATACACTCCAGCAATGGCTGATTGGCATTTCTCAGGTCAGGTTTCTAGAAGTGGACCAAGCTTGTGGAATGTGTGTTGAACTAACCACTTGTTATGTCCATCAGAAGTCTGTACGACAGGGTGGTAATGCAGGAGGCAGGGACAAAACGTTTTGTCACCCTATAACAGGAAATGCCCAAACAAGGACATTCGTCGCAGGATCACCAGGTACCAGGGGTCAAGTCCTGGGGAAAAAAGTGTGGGAACTCCCACCCAAGATCCACACCCCCACCAAAAAAAAGAAATGATACGCTCATATGCATGAATGCTTCAAAAGTCATCACGCAAGGTCTGACTAAACACAATCTCTTAGCAGCAGGGACCTGATCTACCCATCTGCTAGCTGTGATTGACAGGTAGATCGAAGCGGAAGCTGTCATGGGGCCCCCTACTGGCAATGCCTGAGTGGTCAGTCCACCCCTGGTGTGCGTCACTATTGCGAGCTGTGTCGGTGGCTGCTGGTGTAGCACCTGCCACACAGCTCGCATACTTCAAAGTCTTGCAGGACGCGGCTGCAGGGCCGTTTTTTTCCACTGGGCACGCTGGGCAGTTGCCCGGGGGCCCCACTTGCCTGGAGGGCCTTATCCAGGGCCCATCCTCAGTGCTGCAATCTGCTGCTTAAGTTGACCGACTGCACTGCTCACTTGCTAGAATCGCCGGCCGCCCGGCGTCTAGCTAGCAACCAGTGACGCCAGTCAGAGGCCGCCCCAGCATTCATAGCACGCCGCGGCCGCCACAGCAGCTAGTGAACAAGCTCCGCCATGTTCTTCAGACAGCGTGGAGAGGGAGCGGAGTGGAAAAACGGCCCTTGATAGCTGGTGCTGCCTTGCTCTGCTGTGAGTGACACACTGTATTGCACCAGGCCGGTGGCCTCAAGTAAGTCAACACTGTCTACTTAAGTTTGTTCAAGTTGTGCATCAAACACAGCCACTGTCTGTGCCCCTCAAAAGCTGCCACTGTGCCCCTCAAAATCTGCCACTGTGCCCCTCAAACTCGTGTTATATTGTCCAAACGTTGTGTTAATGTTTAAACACTGATTTTGTTGGAAGTACCAATATAGCCTTATTAATAATTTGCATTTTTATTCTTGTGCGTGATTGTGTAGACAGGGCCCCAGTGCACTGTATTGCCCGGGAGCCTATAATGCTCTTAAGGTGGCCCTGCGTGGCTGCTAACGGGAACTGAGTTCCTGTTGTGGAAAAAGTACAGGAACTCCGTTCCCATGCGTTCCCGCAGGACTTGAGCCCTGCCAGGTACGATTTTAATGAAAGCTGCAGATTTTAAAATATTGAAAATGATCTTTTAACCTCTTGCCGACCACCCCACGTACATTTACTGTACGGCGGCTCCTGTGGGCAGAATCACGTACAGGTACGTGATTCTTCACTTACGGGTCTGGGATATGTACGCGCACCGCCGGCGACCCGCTCACGCTGTGATTGGACACAGCGGGAGCCAATCAGCAGGTACGTGGGGACCCACCGAACGTTCGAGGCACAGGCAGAACGCCAATCTGTGACAAGGGAAGGCAGTGATCTTGTGTTTCTGCTAAGCAGGAACACGGATCTCTGCCTTCCCACAGTACAAGCACCTCCCCCCCACATACTTAGAAAACACTCCCTAGAAACACATTTAACCCCTTGATCGCCCCTGATGTTAAACCCTTCCCAGCCAGTGTCATTAGTTCAGTGACTAGTACAGTGCATTCTTTTTAGCACGGATCGCTGTATTACTGTCGCTGGTTCCAAAAAAGTGTCAAGAGTGTCAGTTAGTGTCCAATTTATCCGCTGTATTATCGCAGTCCCGCTATAAGTCGCTGATCCCGCCATTACTAGTAAAAAGTAAATAATAATTCCATAAATGTATCCCATAGTTTGTAGATGCTATAATTTTTGCGCAAACCAATAAATAAATGCTTATTGGGATTTTATTTACCAAAAATATGTAGCAGAATACACGTTGGCTTAAATTGATGAAGAAATTTGATTTAACATTTTTTTTTATTGGATATGTTTTATAGCAGAAAGTAAAAATATAGTTGTTTTTTTTTTTACCAAAAATATGTAGCAGAATACATATTGGCCTGAATTGATGAGAAAATTCGATTTTTGACATTATTTTATTGGATAGGTTCTAGCAGAAAGTAAAAAGTATTTTTTTTTGTTTATAGAGCAACAAATAAAAACCACAGATGTGATCAAATACCACCAAAGGAAAGCTCTATTTGTGGGGAAAAAAAGGACATTTGGGTACAAGGTCGCAGGACCATGCAATTGTCAGTTAAAGTAAGGCAGTACCGTATCGCAAAAAAACGGCCTGGTCATAAAGGGGGGTAAACCTTCCGGAGCTGAGGTTATATATACTTTAACATGCAGTGCACTGGATATTTGGTCAGTTTTGGACACCAAACTGTGTCTAATTAGGGATGAGTACAGGACGTAACCCAATTTTAAAATGCGGCAGCAACACAACTGCAAATCAATGAGGAAGCTGCACAATCTGTACGACCAACATTGGGACATAGGACCTTAGGCCCCTTTCACACTGGGGCGTTTTTCAGGCGGTACAGCGCTGAAAATAGCGTCTGTTCACCGCCTGAAAAAATCCGGCCCCTTTAACTCCAGTGTGAAAGCCGGCGGGCTTTCACACTGGAACGGTGCGCTAGCAGGACGGCAAAAAAAGTCCTGCTAGCAGCATCTTTGGATCGGTATAGGAGCGGTGTGTTCACCGCTCCTATACCGCCCTTTCCCATTGATTTGAATGGGAAACCGCGGTAAAACCGCGGCAATACCGCCGCAAAGCGCCGCTACAGCGGCGCTCTGCGGGGGTCTTTAACCCTTTTTTTCGGCCGCTCGCGGGGGGTAAAACCGCACCGCGAGCGGCCGAATACCGCGGTTAAAACGACGGTAAAGCAGCGCTAAAATATAGCGCTGCTTTACCGTCACCGCGGCTCCCCGCCCCAGTGTGAAAGGGGCCTAATTGATCAAGTGGTGATAGCACCGAAGGCATGCTAAGCAGCCTCTCAAAGATAAGATAACATGAGATACTATTGCTGGAAGGGCCACTTCAGCATATGTGCAGCTTGATGAATCAGTGTGATATGGTACATAGCAGAAGATCCAAACCTATAAAGTATATGCCTTTTCTTATTTGCTCAATTTTGGTCTGTTATATGTACTATTCAAGGTGTTTTATTATATCTGTTCAATAAGGGAAAAAAATACCTGTTGATTCTGCCTGATATCCTATGAGATGAAAACTTCCTGTGCTGTCTACCTCTATTGACTGTTATCAGTTAGGCCCCTTTCACACTGGGGTGGTGGGTGCGTCGGCGGTAAAACGCCGCTATTTTTAGCGGCACTTTACCGACAATTTCGCGCCGCCATTCGGCCGCCAGCGGGGCGCTTTTAACCCCCCCCGCTAGTGGCTAAAAAATGGTTGAAACCACCGCAAAGTGCTGCTGCAGCAGTGCTTTGCCGGCGGTATAGCCGCGCTGCCCTATTGATTTCAATGGGCAGGAGCGGTGAAGGAGCGGTGTATACACCACTCTTTCACCTCTCCAAAGATGCTGCTATAAGAAATTTTTTTGGCGCCCTGCCAGCGCACCGCTCCAGTGTGAAAGCCCCCAGCAGCGGCTGTTTCAGGGTGCTTTGCAGGTGCTACTTTCAGCGCTGTAGCGCCTGCAAAGCGCCCCATTGTGAAAGGGGTCTTAGGATTGTTTCTATGGACTGCCAAATACTTCCCTGATGGAATGCTAAAAAGAGAAAAGGGGGAGGCATTCTGAAGTCCTAACACGCTTCCTGCCCTAGGGTGACTACACTACTAGAGAGCATATAATATGTTGAGTGAACATTGGGGGTTATTTACTAAATGCAACTGCACTTTGCACTGCAAGTGCACTTGAAAGTAAAGTCGCTGTAGATCTGAGGGGGACATGCAAGTAAAATAAAAAACAGCACTTTTGCTTGTACATGATTGGATGATAAAATCAGCAGAGCTTCCACTCATTTCAGATCTACCCCTTAGATTTAAAGTGGAAGTAAACCCTTCCAAAGCACTTTGGCCTACAGGTAAGCCTAGATTAAGGCTTACCTGTAGGTCCAATAAATATCTCCTAAACCTACATGGTTTAGGAGATACTCAGAAATGAAAAGGCATCGCTGTCTACGGCGCATGCGCCGTAGACAGCGGCGCGCAGGCGCACTGAGGATGCCGAGATCGCGGCGATATGTCGATCTCGTGCGCATGCACAGGAGTGATGTCATCGCCGCTCCAGCGAATGATAGCGCTGGAGTGGCGAGACCCGGAAGTCACTCCGGCCCTGGATGGCGGCGCAGAAGATCGTGGATAAGGACCGCTTCGGGGGCTTCGTTTTCAGGTAAGTCTTTCATAATGAGCTAGTATGCTATGCATACTAGCTCATTATGCCTTTGCCTTGCAGGGTGTCTTTTTTTTTTTTTTTTTAAGAGGCTTTACTTCCTCTTTAAAGAGACTGCACTTTCAAGTGCACTTGCAGTGCAAAGTGAAAATAAAAGGAAAAAAGCCTGAAAAATAAATATGAATGCAGCCACCACATCAAAAGAGTGGTAATGTTACATGTTTGTTTTGGGAGGGGTGGTTACATGTGCTCTTCAAAGCCTGACCCATTCACTAAATTATTAACCATCCCCCCCCCCCCCCCATCTAATAAAGGATTTCATACTTCTATTTTCTAGAGAATGATATAAGGCAGAGTATTACTTTCCCTAAAGCTTATCTCTGGGAGATGCAAATATTGTCTAATATAAAAGTCATGCATATTCTTCCTTGAAGCTTGGTGTGGTCTGCGTATTTCTTTCAGATCTGTGCAGTAATCCAGTGTGAAGACACTTCCTGTAATAAAGACCACTCACTGCTGCTCTCTCTCCGTGTGCAGGGTGACTGGTCTTGTCTCCACCCCCTTTCTGTAGATTTCTGCAGGCAGCCTGTGATGGGTTGACTTGTTGGGTCCCCTCCACAGCTCTGCTTACTGCACAGGCTATGTACAGCACAATGATAATGTCACTGCTACCTTTACAAGATAATAACTGGGTCCGCAAAGGCTTTTGGTGCACATAAAGTGAATTTCTATCCTTTGTGACTACTTAAAGTGATTGTAAAGGCAAAGAGCAAACAAGTTACACTTACCTGCTCCGCACAATGATTTTGCACAGAGCAGCCCCAAAAACCTCTTCTTCATGGGTCCCCTGCTGGCTGTCCTGGCCCCTCCTGGAACCAGAGCAGCTGCTGTGTCTGAGCCAATAAGGAGAGAGAAAGCCAATGTCCTTTCCTGGATCAAGATCGGGCTCAGGAAAGTGTAATGCCGCGTACACACGGTCGGAATTTCCGATGGAAACAGTCCGATGGGAGCTTTTCATCGGATTTTCCAACCGTGTGTATGTCCATCGGTCTTTTTCTGTCGGCATTTCCGACGGACTTTGGATTGAGAGCCTGTTCTTAATTTTTCCGACGGAAAACTTTTCTATCGGATTTTTCAATTGTGTCTATGCAATTCCGACACGCAAAATTCCGACGCATGCCCGGAAACAATTCAAGCGCATGCTCGGAAGCATTAAACTTCCCTTTTATAGTGCCGTCGAACATGTTGTATGTCGCCGTGTTATTGACCGTCGGAATTTGGTGGGCAAGACAGTTTGACAGAAATTCCATCGGAATTCCAACGGGAAAACCATCAGAGCTTTTTCCGACGAGAATTCCGATCGTGTGTACGCGGCATAAGGCTGGGAATGCAATAAAATAAGAAAACCTTCTGCCTTTAGAACCACTTTGAGAATATATTTAAATGAATGTTTTTGTTCCACTCGAAGTTCAACTTGAATCCAGGCAGGTCCAGTGGTTTTTATTCCCAGTGGTACAGATTGTGATAATCAGTCCTATGACCTTGTTGCCAAACACTTTCAGTGACATCATCATTCAGTATAGAATGTAGAACCAGCGGCCATCATTGGTTCTGCATTGTATGTGATGATGTAGGAGTGCCCCCCAACATTCCAGTGCTGGAGAGTAAAGGAACCAGAGCAGCAGCTATCACGAGAATCCAGATTAACGTAGTAATTAAGGTAAGAATTACTTTTTTTATACTGTATAATACCCTCCAAAAAAATGAGCAATAAATCCCTTATGGGGGATACATTTAATAATTTAGACAGTTACCTTTGAGGGTAAAATAGATGGTGGCTTAGAATGTTATGGCCAATGCTTCTTTCTTGAGACTTTTGGGACCTGCCCTGTGACTATGTATGGCTGTCATTTACAATCAAGTCCTGGTGATTCCATTTTGTTCTTTGTATATTTGAGCCCCCTCTTCTGCACACAGATCATCTACAACAGAGGTCTTGAAATGTTCTGGGCCAGTTTACTTCAGACCTTAGGGGAGTCCGGACCGTGGCCGTTGGGAGTAGAAAATGTCCCGGCATCAGTGGGAGTAAACAATGCCCCATCTTTGGTGTCATGGAGAGGAATTGTGCACTATCCTTGGTGTCATTGGGAGGAACTGTGCCCAATATTGGTGTCATTGGTAGGAATTGTGCCCTATCTTTGGTGTCATTCGTAAGGAATTGTGCCCCATCATTGGGAGGAACTGTGCCTCATTGTTGGCATCATTGGGAGGAATTGTGCCCCATCATTGGGAGGAATTGTGCCCCATCATTGGTAAGAATTGTGCCTCATCTTTGGTGTCATTGGTAAGGAATTGTGGCCCATCATTGGGAGGAACTATGCCCCATTGTTGGAATCATTGGGAGGAATTGTGCCCCATCATTGGGAGGAATTGTGCCCCATCATTGGTAAGAATTGTGCCCCATCTTTGGTGTAATTGGTAAGGAATTGTGCCCCATCATTGGGAGGAACTGTGCCCCATTGTTTGCATCATTGGTAGGAATTGTGCCCCATTATTGGGAGGAATTGTGCCCCATCAGTGGTAAGAATTGTTCCCCATCGTTGGTGTCATTGGGAGGAATTGTGCCCTATTGTTGGTGTCAGTGGATGAAATAGGACCCAAGGGCCAGATAAAAGCGCGGGGGAATGCGGGGAGGGGGACGGCCCCGAAGGACCACTGCCCCGTCCGCCGCCTCCCTCGCAAAAGACCATTCTGTGCACCAACCGTGTACAGAACACCTCTAAGTTGCTATAGGGCATTGAATTTTACAGAAGATTACAGGGCTGCAGATTAAAAAGGAAAGGTAATTTTAAATAACAAATTATATACGCTATATTATTAGTATTTTTTTGCTTTTTTTTTCCCACTAACATGGAGTTACCCTTTAAATATTACTGAGAAAAGAAAAGCACAACACATATGTCACAGAAAAGGTCAGAAGGATAAACTTAGGTCAGTGTCTTTATTGACAGTTGAAAAATAGGTGTCAGTTACAACTACAAGAGAACAATGCTGTTCCGTGTGCAGCTTATCAGAACGCCTTTACCAATCAATAATCTTTGAACAGAGCCATTCTCAGAGGAGGAAGGAGAAGGTCATTCACATTTCACATTTAGATTAACGTTTGTTTTTTTTAATGTTCATTTTTTATGTTTCTTGTTTGGTCTCTGTGGGGAAGGACACTTACTATTGAGAATTGAATTCCTATGATTGCTTTGCTACATTGCTTTATTATACCTCTTTGGAGTTAAAGTGATTGTAAACAATCACCTTGTAAAACAACCTATTCAGTTTAAAATAGAAACATTTGTGCATAGATATTAAAAAAAAACATTATAAATACCTTCACATTCCCTCGGTTCTTGGCTACAAAAGAGCTGGGGGAGGAGGAGAAGCAGTAGTACACTGAGTTTTCCAGTGTGAGTGAATGGCTGTGCAGCGGTGGCTTGTCAGGACAAGTCTGATCATTGGAGGAGAGTACACTGAGTTCCCAGCTAAGCTAGAGAACTGACCATGCTGTGCTCTCCTGCTTAATGTGGTCAGTTTTTAACCAGTTCCCGACAGGCTTATGCAGATATACTGTGGCAGTACGGGTATGTCCTTCCGCTTTTCAGCCACCAGGGGGCGCGCACCCACTGCACGGCGGGGGACCCGACGCGCGATGGCGTGCAAGAGCGATAGCATGGGGATTTGTGTGTGTAAACACACTGAGAGCACACAAATCCCTGTGCTCTCAGGGAAGAGGAGCCATATCGTTTGTTCCTACTAAGTAGGAAAAACGATATGTTTCCTCTTCTAGTCACTCCCATCCCCACACAGTTAGAACACACTGATGGAACACACAATAGGGATACAACTTTGTTTGAGCACCTGCGGTTGCCACCACATGTTTATATGGTGGAACAAATCATACTTTCGGGCCTCGCAGGCTTCCCAGGGTCATATTCTCATGTGAACACTCTGTTTGCATGGATTGCCCTGGGCGACCGGAGCCTAGCAGGATACTACTTGCCATCCTGAGGTTGTAATTTAAAGTAGAGAAGGCCTTTTAAAGCTCCTCTGGTAAAAATGTTTCTCACATTCAGCCACTCTCTCTAGAATGCCAAGGTAGGCTTCAACATCATCCTCCAGGGATAATTTCCATAAAGCGTTCTTCACCAGCTGTCAAGGTGTAGAGCTGGCTCTTGTGCCACCATCTGCTTCTTTAACAGCGTCTGTATCTGCTGCTGTAAAGACGGATTCACTTGTTGCTCCTAAGGAGGCCTCTAAGAAGGCCTGGTGGGCTACAGTCAGCTGCTGAATGAACATGTTGGGCAGTTAAGTGGTTCACCTATTGCTGGTTGTCATTTGCTAATATGAGTTGTTTTACAAGCTCTTCCATTTTGTGCTGCAAAAGGCGTTGCTTGCACCTGAGCACCAAGTTCTAAGGAGGACATACTCAAGTGATATTGGCAGTGGTAAACCATGCCTAAGGCTATACATGATGCAATTTTCTTTCCTTCGACCCCTGGCTGAAGGCAAGAAAATTGCTTGATTCCCTCTTCAATGCACTCAGTGTTGATGGGGGAATCCCTTCCGCAGTGCTATTGTGTTTTGCCGGCGAGGAGCCTTCCCCACAACCAGTGGCGGTGCATGCATAGAGGGCGCAGGAGCGCCGCCCCCTCTCTCCTGCACCGCTCAATCACCAATAGATAGATTCATGCATTGCATGAATCTATCTATTGTCACCGCTGCCGCCCCCTATTCAGGCGTCCAATCATTGCAGAAGACAGGAGGAGCGCAGGAGAAGATATCGGGTCAATGAGGAGACACTGCTCGCCGCCTGACGCCGTCACCAGCTGCACACCTAGACAAGGTAAGTGCAGAGGGTAGGCAGGCAGAGGGCACATTGGCAGCATTTAATGGGCAGAGTGACAGCACTTGGGGCACGGTGGCAGCGTTGGATGGGCACGGTGGCAGTGTTTGGGGCACGGTGGCAGTGTTTGGGGCACAGTGGCAGCATTTGAGGCACAATGGCAGCACTTGGGGCACAGTGGCAGCGTTAAATGGGCACAGTGGCAGCACTTGGGGCCCAGGGCAGTGTTTGGAGCACAGTGGAAGCATTTAATGGGCACAGTGGCAGCATTTGAGGCACAATGGCAGCACTTGGGGCACAGTGGCAGCGTTAGATAGGCACAGTGGCAGCGTTAGATGGGCACAGTGGCAGCGTTAGATGGGCACAGTGGCAGCGTTAGATGGGCACAGTGGCAGCGTTAGATGGCACAGTGAGGCTGTTTGTTTGCGCCCCCCCAAAAATTTTGAGCACCAGCCACCACTGCCCACAACAAACATCCTCCACACAAACAGATCCAAACTAAATTTTAATCCTGGTTACTGATCTGTTTGTCTGGGTATATCTCAAATGCATTTAAGACAAACATAAACTTTGTCTATAATAAGACCCTTTAAACGGAACATATCACTTTAACCTTCCTTAAACTCTACAATTTATAAATGAATTCACCCTATATTCATATAATTTAGTTCTTTAGTTCCTTTTTTAGGTACCTTTTCCTGCATACAGACCCATATTGGGATTCATGTTATCCTCATATAGGTAATATAAAACCCATTCTTTCTCCTTATACTACTTTAAAGAATGCATTTGTTTCTCAGATCCAATTCTAAAACAGTGTTTTTATTCTACTTAAACATTAATTGAAGCACTGTTCTAGAATAAACAACTTAGTTTACTTAACCATAACAAATGGATCCACACTTGTTACCTCAAATATTTACTATACTTGAGACTTAATTGTTTCCATATTTGTTTCAACTTACATATTTGATGGCTGTTGTAGTCCCGGAGACAGCCACTGCACCTCAAATACAACCTTGAGTGCCCAACGGTTTAGTTTGGACACTCCTTGGACAAATTGTACCCATAGGTTGAAGTTCTTTTACCACCTTGTGGATACTAGCTCCATTTAGGAGCCACCTTCTCTTTTGTTGTAATACAAGCTTCTTATGATACTAACTGTATATATATATATATATATATATATATATATATATATATATAAAATATATACTGGCTAACTCCATCCTCAACCCCCACTTTTCCCTACTCTTTCCCTAACCATTGTCACCCCAATCCTTCCAGAGAGTTTTTTGCACAGAATATCTCAAATAACACTTCCCCCCCTTTTTTTTCTCCCAACTCCAATAATGGCACCTCTAAACATAATAACGCTTAACGTACAAGGCCTTAATTCACCCCCGAAACGTACCAAAGCTTTTCGATCCTTTTCAAAACTAAATTCACATGTGGTATGCTTACAAGAGACACATTTTTCAATTCAATCCTTTCCAAAATTCTTTAGTCGTAAATATCCCCAAGTTTACACCTCACCAGCTGACACCAAACAAAGAGGTGTACTGATTGCTTTTCATTATACAACACCATTCACACTCCACACGGAACTAAAAGACCCTGAAGGTCGATATATACTCTTATCTGGTCTTCCACAAGATACTGAAATCACAATAGTCTTTCTATGCTCCAAACAAAAATCCACGGTCATTTCTATCCCGTCTGCTTTCTGTGGTAGAAAAACATACCCATGGCACCCTTATATTAGGTGGAGACTCAAATCAAACGATATATCTATTTTTAGACAAATCGCCAACACCTATCGCAAACCAACGTCACTCCTATCAACAACTTCTTAACCAATATTCTCTTCTTGATACCTGGAGAGAACAAAACCCAGCTAGAAGACAATACACCCATTACTCCCATCCCCATAAACAATTTTCACGCATAGATCACCTCTTAATCAAAGTCAATCTCTCTGTATATATCCTAAACGTAAACATTATACCATGTACGTGGTCTGATCATAACATAGTGATGACATCCCTTTCCTCGCTAATCCCAAGACCAAATCCCATAACTTGGTACATTAATGATGGATTATTAGCAAATTCCACATATAAGCAGACAATAGAGAAAGCTATTAAAGATTACATAGCAAATAACAATACAGTTATAAGTCAAGCCTCTCATTTCCATAAACAAAAACGACTGATTCATAAAAAACTAGAAGCTGCATTCAACGAAGCTTTGGAGAATTTCCAAACCACTCTCTCCCCGTCAACAAGAAAACTATATGATAAAACACGTCTGGAACTTGATCTTTTCTTGGAGTGGGCAGAAAGGATTCTCCGAAAATCTAAGCATTATTTCTATATGAAGACCAATAAACCTGACACTTTTTTAGCCCTTGCATTACGGAAAAAACCTATAACCCGAAACCCATCAGACTAAAATTAACCAAAGATAATTATACCAGTAATCCACGAAAAATCTTACAAGAATTTCAAAGAAAATTGTTCGAACTCTATAAAGACCCGCATAAATTCGATCAATCACGATTAACTACCCTCCTATCCTCAATACATCTACCTTTCCTTTCTCATACTCAACAAGAAGCCCTAGACAAGCCAATAACTGAATTTGAAATACATATAGCAATAAAATCACTAAAACCGCATAAACGCCCAGGAGTAAATGTTTTTTCAGCCACATATTATAAGAGATTCGCAACATTACTATCCCCACTCATGGTTGAAGCATTCAACTCCCTCCTCACAGGCCATTCCTTCCGTCCAGACTCTCTTGTTTCCTCCATTTCCATGATCCCAAAACCGAATGTAGATGATACCTCTTGGTCTAATTATAGGCCAATATTAATACTCAACATTGATATACAATTATTAGCTAAAGTCCTCTCTAACAGACTCAATCCCATTATAGGTACTCTAATACATCAAGACCAAACAGAATTTATCCCCTCCAGACAGGTAGGAGACAACATACGTCGTGCTTTACTGTTGGCTCACACAGCACATACCCGAAATATCCCAACATGTTTTCTTTCACATGACATAAGAAAAGCTTTTGATTCACTTTCCTGGCCTTACTTAAATTCAATACTTCATCGATGGGGATTTGGCACACCTTTCCTGAGATGGATTTCTACCCTGTATCAGAATCCAAAAGCTTTTATATCCTACTCAGGATTTTGTTCTGATTCCTTTACCATCGAAAGAGGTACACGTCAGGGTTGTCCCCTATCCCCGCTCCTCTTCGCGTTAGCAAAAGAAACCCCTGGCCCAACTAATCCGTTCCAATAAAAACATCAGAGGTATTGAACTAGGAAGACACCATCACAAAATGTGCTTATTCGCAGATGACATCCTAATTTTTCTTACTGAACCTTTATTATCTGCACCAGTCCATCTTAACATCTTTACTGAATTTGGACACTTAAATGGCTTCATGATTAATCCTCAGAAATCCAAAGCTTTAAATATATCATTATCAGCTGAACTCCAATCGCAATTACACAACTCCCTCCCATTTACCTGGTCCACAACACATATCACATATTTAGGTATTAATCTCACTTCCAAACTGCAAGATCTCTATATGTCTAACTATCCTCTATTATTGACACAACTTACTAAATTGCTTTCAACTTGGTCATCACTACCACTAGCATGGATGGGCCGCATAACAGTTATTAAAATGTCTATTCTTCCTAAAATCCTTTATTTATTTAGAGTACTTCCTATACCAGTTCCATCTCATTACCTACGCATTATCCAACGAAAAACTATTCAATACATTTGGGACAAACTTAGACCTTGATTACCCAAACATACTCTATATTCCCCCAAAATTAGAGGAGGTTTGGGAGTACCTGATTTTACAAAATACTATTATGCATCCCACTTAGCTCAATTGACCAAATACCATGCCACCAAGGAAATACCGCTATGAGTTGCACTTGAGTCAGTAGATTGTGACCCTTTGTCTACTGCCAATCTTTTGTGGCTTGCTCCTAAACAACGGAAAACTATTACTAATCCCTACACTAAACATAGCCTTTCCATATGGGATAGACTAAAAACTCGTTTCGGATTACAATCACAACAAAATCCTCTTCTTTCCTTCCTCCACAATCCTTCCTTCTACCCGGCCTGGTCATCTCCAACATAATAATTTATGTTTACTATGAATTGTCTGGAAAAGATGTATTGTTTATTTTTGTGTAATGTTATTCTTCTCTTGCCTTATGAAATAAATAAAAGATTTATAAAAAAACATCTTTTTCGGCATGGTCTAAAATTGGTCTAATACGAACACACCAATTCTTTCAATCCTCCAACATGATAACTTTCCTGACATTATGCCAACAATATAATCTCCAAATAAAAAACTTTTTAGCTCAAGACAAACCCTGAGTTGCAAATCAGATCCACACAGACGCAAACTTATTTCTGATTTATATGCCCAATTACTCTGACATGCAACTCCCTCTCCCCCATCTTATACTTCAAAATGGGAGACGGATCTTCACCTCCAAACAGGTGACTTAAATTAGACTCAGATCTGGCAAGCTACAAAATCGGCCACACCAAATATAGGAAAAAATAGGAAAAAATACTGCGCTAACTAAACATAACCCTGACAGCAGCAGCTCAATTATGTGAGATATACACAAAAACTGAAATGAAAACAAAGAAAAAGCTGCACAGAATTACCAAAAGAAAGTAGTAACGAATCAACCTAGTGCCAAAACATAGAAATGTATAAAGCAATATGTGACCAAAACTCAGTGAGGATTAGATAGTCCAATAAAGGAAAAAGTCCAATAAATGTAGGTGAGGAGTGAATAGAAGTGCTCATAGGGATCACGTCATCGCTACTCGTATGTGAACAAGTGTATGCAAGCCGGCCGGTGAACTTCTTTTTTATGGATGCCCTTTTCTCCTTATTGCTTGTAAGTGCAATTTTTAGTACTTAATAAATTTGTCTATATGGATTCACACTATGGTTGGCTTTCTTCCATCCCTATGAGCCCTTGATTGATGTGTGCTCTGCGTATCTGCTGAATTTCCTGGTTTACCCTTGGTGCTGACTACAGAGAGGTGACACTGCTGGTTTGGTGTCTGGATGTCAATCCATCATACAGGCTTATCTAAGCTTGTCCTCTTGTAAGCGCGTTATTCATGTGGTGGTGGATCACATCAGGCGTCTGTTTATCGAGGACTTCTATTCACTCCTCACCTACATTTATTGGATATTTTCCTTTATTGGACTATCTAATCCTCACTGATGCCCGTACACATGAGCGGAAAAATCTTGGATGGTTTTTCCGACTGAGTTCCGCTCAAGCTTTGCTAGCATACACACAGTCACACAAAAGTTTGCTGAACTTTCGACCGTCAAGAACACGGTGACGTACAACACTACGACAAGCCGAGAAAATGAAGTTCAATGCTTCCGAGCATGCATCTAATTGTTTCCGAGCATGCATAGGAATTTTGCTCGTCGGAATTGGTACAGACGATCGGAATTTCCAATCAAAACTTTCTTCGTCTGAAAAATTGAGGACATGCTCTCAAACTATTGCTGGCGGAAATTCGGATAGCAAAAGTCCGAGGGAGCATACACACGGTCACATGTTCCGACAAAAGCTCTCATCGGTCTTTTGCTGGCCAAAATTCCGATCGTGTGTACGCGGCATTAGTTTTGGTCACATATTGCTTTATACATTTCTATGTTTTGGCACTAGGTTGATTCATTACCAAATAGCCTTAGAAACAAATTATAAATGATGGTATTTAGTTTCAGCCAGAATAGCCAAATTTAGCCAACAATACCCTTCCAACTGCTTTCGCGGTTGTACCACATTGGGCACCCACATACATATTTGGGGGGAATGCCCTATTGCCTACTCATTTTGGACAAACGTATTCAAAATCCTCTCTACAATGTTTGAGACAAATCTATCTCCTATGATCTTCTATCTATGATCCTATTGTAGCATTACTGAATAAAAAGCCTCAAAATTTAGCTCTCCGACAATTCAAGCTATTACTCTTTATAACAACAGCAGCTAAGCAAACCATTGCAAAAGCATGGAAACATGACTCCCTTAGCATACTATCTGTTAAACAAAGAGTAATGCAAGCTATGATCCATGCAAAGACTGAAGCAATCTACTTAGATATACAGTAACCAAATTTGAACACTTATGGAAACCATGGATCAAACATTACCTTCCACCTGATATTGATAATACCTTATTATAATCTGAAACAACCTGGATATCTGCTTTACTTCTCAGTTTTAATATTATCTAAATATTTATTCAAATAATCCTCTCTGGAATACCCATTTCCCCCTTTCTTTCCCTTATGCTAAATTTTCCCCTTACCCAAATCCATGCACCACTCGTTCTATTATAAATAAGGACACTTGGGATGATTGATGTCTGTACATTCTTCTTACCAGGTACTGCCAAGTCATAGAGTCAGATCTTGGCCCTGGTTTGAATGACCTATTCATCAGCCAACCCATAAAATTCAGAGTTAACATCCCAGTACTGATATCACTCCGAACTAATGCTTTAACTCTTTGTATGTATATATCTATACTAGATTATTGAGGTTGCTGCATCCTGAATTTATTGGATGGAAGGGACTGGGAACCTCATGTTAGAGAAGCCCTTTCCAGGACTTTGTTTATTGCCCGAAAATTAAAAATGTTGCATTGGAAGTCTGAAATGCCACCTACTCACACAGAATGGACCTCCAAAATAGGTGACACTCTCAGAATGGAAAAAATAATTTATCAGCATAGAGGCTGCCCGCAGAAATTTGAGAAGCTCTGGGGACCGTGGTTGGACACTCCGGGCCTAGCCCTGGTTGATATGGTTATGGACAGACTCATGGGTATAATTTAACTATGGCTATATTGCTAAGGAAGAGCCATAGTCAGGAGAGCGGGAATATACTCTGTGGTTGATTGATGCTTTGAATTATGCTATAGACATGTACTTATAGTTTTGAGGGGGGAGGAGACAGGAGGTGGGGAGATAGGAGAAGGGTATGGGACAGGAGAAATTATTAATGTCTGCATACTGATATGTTGGATTGGCGGGGTGGAGGCGCATCACTGTAAATGTACTTGATTGTTGACACTTGAACTGTATGTGTTCTTTTGAATAAATAAAGTTCTTTTTTGGATATAAAAAAAAAAAAAAAGATTATTGAGGTTATATTACTACCTCTATCTTATAATTTTTTAGATATTAATGTCAACATAACATTACTTATCTTAAGAAGCATTATTTGTTATAAAGATAGTCAGTATATACCAATAGATAACTTTACCTTGTTAATCTATACACATTTATGAAGCTTTGTTATATGTTATACGTTTTTGACTCTCTATTATATAAGAATTCTTATTAAACAATTAATTTGTAACTTGTAAAACACCATTAAAATATTTAAACACGGAAAAATTTAGCAAATTGGTAATTTTTCCTTATAAATATTGGCCAAAAGTTATACTGTCACATAGCTTTATTAAAAATAACCCAAATAAGTGTATATTATTTGGTCTTTCTGAAAGTTATAGAGTCTGGATGAATGATTTGTATAGCGCTGCAACTGCGAACTGAATCGCCTCGAGGCGCTTAATCCGACCTGCGTTGATTCCTTTTTAGAAGAGGTAGGTCTTGAGTTTTTTCCTGAAGGCGCGATGGTCTTTTTCCAAGCGGATGTTCGTAGGTAGAGCGTTCCATAGCCGTGGTCCTTGGACTGCAAATCTTCATTCTCCCCTTGACTTGTACCGGGACTTGGGGACGAGGAGGAGGTTTTGGTTGTTAGATCGGAGGTTGCGATTGGGAGTGTAGTGTTGTATTTTTTCGCATAAGTATTGAGGAGCGTCTCCTTGTGTGCATTTGTGGGTCAGGCAGAGGGTCTTGAATGTGATCCGATCCTTTACGGTTAGCCAATGAATGGGCCTCAGGGAGTGGAGATAGATTCCCATAGTTTTTTCCTGTGACTAGTCTTGCTGCCGTGTTTTGAACGACTTGTAGTCGTGCAATCTGGAATTTAGGTAGTCCTATGTAGAGGGAGTTTGCGTAGTCGAGTCGAGAGTTGATGATTGTTCCTACCACTATGGCTTTGTCCTTTTCTGGAATGAAGGGGGTGAGTCTACGCAGCAGGCGGTAGGATCCGCTGACTACTGATCCTATTTGTGCATCCATTGACATTTCTGAATCGAAGGTGACTCCGAGACTTTTGGCTTTTATGCTTAGGGGGATGGTCTGTCCAAGGATGGTGGGCGGAGTCCATGTTGTTGTAGATTTAGTTTTCCGGTTTGCATTTAGGAGAAGGAGTTCTGTTTTGGTTCCATTAAGTTTGAGGGAGCTTGTGGACATCCAGTCTACAAGCTATGGTGGCAATCATTGAAAATTGATCACATCTGATCACACCTGATGTACTGACATCTCAGTTCTTGCGACACTAATGCCTGGTACACACGATCCGATTATCAGACGAATGATCGTCCGTTTTGTTTTTTGCATGCTAATCACACGTCGAATCTGATGAGTTTACTAAAGTCACGAAAATTCTCGTACGACAGAATAAAAATTCAAAAGTGATGTCATGTGTTGTAATGCATTTGTATTGCATTTTCGAACAACAGCTGTACTGATTAAACGAAAATCGTACGATTTGGCATCGTACGAAAAAAAATTTCCGTGCATGTCCGATAGAATAATATCGGATGAACTGTCCTGATCGTCTCTCGAAAGCTCTGTACTAACGATCCAATTATCGTACGATTTTCTGATCGTGTGTACGGGGCTTAACAAGCCAGGAAAGTACAAATACCCCCCAAATGACCCATTTTTGGAAAGTAGACATTCCAAGGTATTTAGTAAAAGGCATAATGAGTTTTTTATTATTTTTTCCAACAATTCTTTGCAAAATTACGTTTTTTTTTTCACAAAATTGTCATATTAACAGGTTATTTCTACCACATGGCATGCACATACCCCAAAATACATTCTACTACTCCTCCTGAGTATAGTGATACCACATGTGTGAGACTTTTACACAGCCGTGCCACACACAGAGGCCCAACATGCAAGTGGCACCTCCAGGCGTTCTAGGAGTATAAATTACATATATAATTTCCTGACAACCTATCACACTTTTGAAGGCCCTTGATCACCAGGACAATGAAAATGCCAACAAAATGACCCCATTTTCGAAAGCAAACGTTTTTTTTTTTCAAGTTTTTGAAAAATGTGAAAAGAAAATGAACGCATTTTTTTTTTTTTACACAAAGTTGTCCAATTATAAGATATTTCTAACACATAGCATGTGCATACCACAAATTACACACCAAAATACAAGGTATTTAGTACGAGGCATGATGAGTTTTTAGTAATTTTTTTTCAACAATTCTTTGAAAAATTAAGATTTTTTTTTCCCACAAAATTTTCATATTAACAGGTTATTTCTATCACGTGGCATGTGCATACCACAAATGACACCCCAAAATACATTCTGCTACTCCTCCTGAGTATGGCAATACCACATATGTGAGGCTTTTACTCAGCCTGGCCACATACAGAGGCTCAATATTCAGGGAGCACCATCAGGTCACATAAAGTTACAAATCAAATTTCCTGACTATCTATTACACTTTTGTGAGGCACTGATAAGCACTGTAATGGCACTGATGTGGTATGGATGAGCACTGATGTGGTATGGATGAGCACTGATGTGGCTCAAATAAGCACAGATGAGGCATGAATGACCATGGATGAGGCCATATGAGGCACGGATGAGGCATGGATGTGGCACGGATGGGCATGGATGAGGCATGGATGAGGCATGGATGAGGCATTTATGTGGCACGGAAGTGGCATGGATGAGGCATGGATGAGACACAGATGGGCATGAATGAGACAAGGATAAGGCACAGATGTGCCTCTCCTTCCAGGATCTTGTCACTCCTCCTGGATGCACCCGAGCCCCAGCCCGAGGTCACCCCCCCAGAACTGGGGAGCGCCCCGTGGGCCCCAACAGCCTCCACACTCTCTCAGTCCAGCTCCTCCACCCGACAACTCCTCCCCAGCTGGGCTGAACCCAGGTATTTAAGGAGGCCTGCCCCCTGCCAATCCAAGTTGGGGATTAGTCAAAGCTCCTTAAGATACCCCAGGCATCCCCACCTCTCTTCCCCTCCTCTCCTTCTAGCACTTTCTAGATGGAAGAGGGAAGTGACAGTGAAGTGATGCAGCCTGTGAGTCACTAGCTGCTACCCTGTGCCACTCACAGCCCAGAATGAAAACAAAAAGGCTTAGCTAGGCCTGCCAAAATTTACCTAGTCTGCCAACAAAAATCCTCACTCTAGCACCTACCTAACTAGGGGGTGCTACATTGACATGATGGCATCACACAGTTGCTGCAGATTTGTCGGCTGCACATCCATGATGCGAATCTCCCCACCACACCCCAAAAGGTGCTCTATTGGATAGAGATCTGGTGAGTGTGGAGGCCATTGGAGTCCAGTGATCTCATTGTCATGTTCAAGAAACCAGTGGTGAGATGATTTGAGCTTTGTGACATGGTGCATTATCCTGCTGGAAGGAGCCATCAGAAGATGGGGACACTGTAGTCATAAAGGGATGGACATGGTCAGCAACAATACTCAGGTAGGCCGTGGTGTTTAAACAATGCTCAATTGGTACTAAGGGGCCCAAAGTGTGCCAGGAAAATATCCCCCACACCATTACACCACCACCACCAGCCGGAATCGTTGATACGAGGCAGGATGGATCCATGCTTTTATGTTGTTTAGACCAAATTCTGACTGTCGCGGCTGAAATCAAGGCTCATTCGACCAGACAACATTTTTCCAATCTTCTATTGTCCCATTTTGGTGAGCCTGTGCGAATTGTAGCCTCAGTTTCCTGTTCTTAGCTGACAGGAGTGGCATCCGGTGTGGTCTTCTGCTGCTGTAGCCCATCTGCTTCAAGGTTCTATTTGTTGTGTGTTCAGAGATGGTATTCTGCATACCTTGGTTGTAACGAGTGGTTATTTGCGTTACTGTTCCCTTTCTATCATCTCGAACCAGTCTGCCCATTCCCCTCTGACATCAACAATGCATTTTCCTCCACACAACTGCCACTCACTGGATTTTTTCTCTATTTCGGACCATTCTCTGTAAACCCTAGAGATGACTGTGCGTGAAAATCCCAGTAGATCAGCAGTTTTTGAAATACTCAGACCAGCCCATCTGGCACCAACAACAATGCCACGTCACTTAAATCCCCTTTCTTCCTCATTCTGATGCTCGGTTTGAACTTCAAGTCGTCTTCACCACGTCTAGATGCCTAAATGCATTGAGTTGTTGTCATGTGATTGGCTGATGAGCAATTTGTGTTGCCAAGCAATTGAACAGGTGTACCTAATAAAAGGGCTAGTGAGTGTATTATATTTTTTTGTTTTAACCTTTTTAACATTTCTTTAGTTGCTTCCTGGTTTCTGGCCTAGGCAAAAATTATGTCATACATCATCATAAGCATTTTCTTTTTTATTTTATCTGGAAAAAAAAAAATGTTTATCTGGAAGTGAGTGGGCATTTTTTTATTTTATCTGGAAGAGGGGCAGTCTCACCTTTGCGCACTCTCCTGTCTGCAATGCCTGTGCTAAAGGCAGATGGCGTCCAAGAAGTAAATACTACATGAACCATTTGCCCTTACTTAAGATGACTATAAATGCTAGGGGGTGTTTTTTTTTTTAAGTGATTTCCCAACAAAATAAAGCATGGAGATTTGGGTGAGTTTGCTTTGAATATCAAGAATTAATTAATCAGTGTTTTCAGTTTGCGGTGTTCAGACACAGTTTTTTTGTGCTTTTTGTAAATTATGAAAAAAAATCAAAGCCCAGCTAACACTTTTAAGCAGCTACAACCGCATTTTTTCTTTTCTTTTAGGAAAAAAAAAAAAAAAACTAACCATATAATAAAAATACCATTGTAAGCACCAGCAGTAGTGATATTTGTTTTGTCCCCCCCCCCCCCGTCACTTTTTTTGGACTGCTTGGTCTGCACGTAAATGTGAAGAAAATATAAATAAAAGGTAAAAAGAGAAGGAAGTATTTTACATTTTAATAAATAATTTGATTTGTTTGCCTATGTATCTAATCACACAAAAGAATGTATATTTACCAATCAAGACGATGGGAGAGAGAAAAATATGTCCTATAGCCTATTTTTTTCTCTCTTCCATCGTCTTGATTGGTAAATATACATTCTTTTGTGTGATTAGATACATAGGCAAACAAATCAAATTATTTAAAATTAAAATGTAAAATATTTCTCTCTCTTTTTGCATAGAATAAAATACCAACTCGAAGAAGACCACAATTAGAAGGGTCGAAACGTGTAGGAGTTTTATGTGGAAGATTATTCTTTTGCACTAAAATGCAATTTTATCATAATTTCACACAATATGTAATTTCATATTGTGCCATTTTTCATAATTTGCCATTTTAATGTGAATGCCAGAGCACAATTTTTTACGACTCTCATGTAACTGTCAAATTGCTTTTTGATACAATAAAGAATTTTAACTAGAGATTTTTGAATATTTTTTTGGCTGCTAAAAAAAAAACCATGAGGGAACCTCTCCATTACACAATTGTTTTGGGGTGCGCAGCACCACTAGCTCACATATACCGTATTTATCGGTGTATAACACGCACTTTTTCCCCCTTAAAATCGGGGGAAAATCGTGGGTGCGTGTTTTACGTCGATCCCCGCCGATCTCCCGCTGATTTTTGAGAAGGTAGCGAGCGGCGCCGATATACCGAAAGCCGCGTCTATTTTCGGCTAGTCTCGGCTCCTCTCGCAGTCCCGCCCACCTCCACTGATTGCGAGAGGAGCTGAGCGCCGACAACATAAAGAAATCCGAGTTGGGCTATTTTCGGCTCCTCTCGCAGTCCTGCCCCTGACTGCGAGCAGAGCCGAGACTAGCCAAACTCGGATTTCTGTATGTTGTCGGCGCTCGGCTCCTCTCGCAATCAGTGGAGGTGGGCGGGACTGCGAGAGGAGCCGGCCCGAGACTAGCCGAAAATACACGCGGCTTTCGGTATTTTGTCACGCGGCACTCGTCCTCTCCACTCGGCGCCAATTTTAAATCAAGGCTTCACTGGGCAAGGCTGCAAAGGCACTGGGCAAGGCTGCACTGGGCAAGGCTGCACTGGGCAAGGCTGCAAAGGCACTGGGAAAGGCTGCACTGGGCAAGGCTGCACTGGGCAAGGCTGCAAAGGCACTGGGAAAGGCTGCACTGGGCAAGGCTGCAAAGGCACTGGGCAAGGCTGCACTGGGCAAGGCTGCAAAGGAACTGGGAAAGGCTGCACTGGGCAAGGCTGCAAAGGCACTGGGCAAGGCTGCAATGATGGACAAGGCTGCAATGATGGACAAGGCTGCAATGATGGACAAGGCTGCAGATGGACACTGGACAAGGCTGCAATGATGGGCATTTAAATGTAAGTTTTTTTCCTTAAACTTCCCTCCTAAAAGTTTTTTTCCTTAATATTCCCTCCTAAACTTGGGGTGTGTGATATACGCCGATAAATACGTGTTTTATTATTCTATAAATAAAAGGTATGTGAAATAAAAAAAAGGAATTAATATAATGAATAATATCATTACAGATATTAACCCCATAGAGTTACCAGACTACAATACAATATTTTTTGCAGACCTTCAGCTTCCAGTGGGGTACATTAGAGGAATGTATGGGGCCATGGTAGATGTAAGAAGGGGATCCAGCAGGGACTATTTGGTTGCAAAGGCGCAGGCCACACAATGAAGGTCGCTGGAATGGGGAGGAAGGTGAAGGTTGCTGGAACAGAGAGGAAGATAAATATTTTACCAGGCAGGATTCATTTGACTCACAGAGGGGAATTATTAAAGGACAATGTGCTAAATATACAGTAAGCTAATTGTGTGACTTTTGAATTGTGCTGAATCTATAAAAGTCACTAATTTATCATGTGACTTCTTTTAATTGATATTTCAGAATGTAGAATATTCACCTTCGTCTAAGGACCATGGCTAACCAACGATATGCTGCATTCCAGGATATTCAGTGCTAGCCCGTTGTGAAAGGTATCCTCTGTCTTCCTTCTGGTCTGACTTGCTACCATCTACCTGTATTACATTCTTATCTATTTTCAGTTTGGTGAGAAAAGACTCCACAACATTAGTGGTCATTGTTCCCCGGGAGGAACACAGACAGTTGGCCTCTTTTGGCAAAGTGTCTCACATAGGAGCTGCCTTTATTAGCCCAGAGCAATGAATCAGATTCAGATCTGCAATGGCAGAAGGAAACCAACAGTTTAAAGTATAATTCTGATTTGGCTCTCTTCCACCTTCCGGCACCTCTGTCCCCTTTGGAGAACTTCCAGAAAAAAAGAAAAATTCTGGGTGCTTCAACCAGTCTATTGCTTCGACCTGGGCTCACATAGAGCTGCATTTACTGTATGTGCAGTATTTAGGATCCACACAACACCAAAGGGAGAAAAGGACCAGGGACAAAAACTTCCAATGAGGTGACCAGCCCATCCTGGTCAGTTCCTCGAACACCCCAACTGCTTAAAGCTAGCTCCCAGCAAACCAGGAGTGAGCACGCTTTTGCATTCCAAACCTACGCATCCGCAGTGCGCTTTCCCCCAGCTTTTGTTGCTACAGGGTGAGGGAGAACACACTATGCACTGGGCCATCTTTAAGGCAGGGCAAAGGGGAAGCTGCCCCGGGCCCAGTCATTGTTGTGGGGCCCAACGCAGGTGCCCCTTGAGCCTACACTGCCTGAAAATAGTTGACAAGTGGATTTGGGAGGGGCCAAGAAAATTTTTGCCCCGGGTCCAATCAATATTAAAGACGGCCCTGACTATGCATGCACAGGTTTGGAAGGTGGAAGCGTGCTTGCTTCTGGGATGCTGAGAGTGAGCTCCAGGTTTTTTCCTGCAATGTAAAGGCATAATGTGCTAGTATGGATCGCATACTAGCACATTATGTGACACTTACCTGCAAACGAAGCCAGCGTTGTCCCCACTGCAGGCCGCATCCATCTTCATCTGTCTTCCTTCCGTACCTGCAGTCTACGGCTGTTTGACTGGCCTGAGCCGGGCACGGAAAACAGAAACAGAAACGGCACAGACGGCCGCTCCTTCAGAGCGCATGAGCCAATGACATCTATTTACAGTACCTATAGGTAAGCCTTATTCTAGGCTTACCTATAGGTACAAAATCATAAAGGAAGGTATACAACCCCTTTAATGGACAGAGTAGCACAAAATGGAGTGAACAGCATCTCCTTCTGCTTCTCTGTAGATCCTGAGCCTAGGTCTACTACCGAAAAAGTAACCAGCCCACCTGGCTTCTTGCCTCTCCAGTCCTTCTGACTGACACACACTTCCCCAGCCCTGTCCGACTAGAACACTTCCCCAGTGCTGTCCGACTGGCACACTTCCTTGGATATTCCCCAGGTCAAGGATGAAGGCTAAGCCCACTGCTGTCTTTAGAGACCACTGTTACAGCTGACAGTCTCTCCATTTGGGTTGCCCCTGTACAGGCTGAGCTTACTTACTGTCTGTCTTTGCTCTGTCCCGCTGCATCTCCTGAAGGTTCTCCAACTGACTCCTATGGTGGGATTTCTTCTAGGCAAGCTATCCTGAGCCTCCGGCCCGAGGTAAAACCCCCTATTCAGAGCAGTCCCTCCTCACCCCCCCCCCCCCCACCCTCTAGTTCTAGAAGGTTTTCCATCCTTCCAAATACCAGGGGGAGGGACCAGAGAACTGCCATTATGAGTCATGAAGCCCTGGCCTCTAGTAAGCCTGACTGAATTCAGGTTTATTCCTGGCCAGAAAAATGCTTTTACCTACTCACTTCTAGTAGCACACAACTAGAGGGTGCTACAATTAAAATAGCCAGCAGGAACAAAATCTGTTCTAACATGTTTCGAGCTAGGCACATCGTTTTCTCCATTGAGAAAGTGCTGTGCCTAACATGGAACATGTCAGAATAGAATTTATTCCTGCAGGCTATTTTATTAAATGAAGATTATTTTGTATCTTGGTGCACACCATTCCTGTTGCTGATACAATGGGGAGAGTAATATAGCTAGTGTGAAGTTATGCTTTAAATATTTTGTAAATGCAAGCAGTGTTAGTGCCTGAATTTGATTTATCAACCCTTATGCAGTCCCTGTACAGCAGAACCCAAACTAATACAGGGAGAAGCAGCACAGGGCATCAGGCATTTGCTGCATTGCAAGGAGGATGTTGAAAGGAGGATAGAGCAGAGTGAAAGAGAGATGAGCTGAGAATCATTTGACATGCAAGAGGGCTGTCGCTGGATGAGCGGTGAGTCTATGGCCGCACCAGAGAAGAAGTGAGGATAGCAGCTAGAGCTGCTTTATTGATTCTAAATCTTGCAGGCATTGCTTTTTTAATGAAGATGGAGTTGGGTTTTAAGTTTCTGAAATTAGGTTAATTATCTCCCTGCACTCATGGGATAAAAGGGTCACCAGAAGATATTTATACACCCGCTCTTATGATAGATTTCCTACAACTGCAAGTGATCCTCTGGTGTTTTGGATACATAGACTGCTCATTGACTTTCATCTCTCCAGGAATGTCCCGGGAAAATGACTCAATCACTGGAAACGTTTCCTGTAAACCAATCTGACACCATTTTATATGATCTTCTGAAGGCCCATACGTTTGGATGTGTCATGTGCAGTAAGCTGTGTTCCTTCATGTCTCCGACCTAGAAGTACAGTATGTTTGTCTGACATTTGTAGTAGAGTGTTGTGCCATATTAGTCATGGATTCATGAAGAGTGACTTTTATTAAGGGCTCATTCACACTAGTGTTGGTCTCTAAAGAGCGATCCGCGCTCAAATTGCTCTTCAGAGAACATTTGACAGGCAATAAGGTGTTGCATTGCCTCCTGATCACCTGTGTGCATTGCACGGATGTATAATACCTGCCCTGCCTTGTGTACACCCCCAGCCACTTCCTTTACAGATAAAGAGGGTAGTGGTTGGGAGCGAAAAAAGTGTTGCTCAACCGTATGAACAAGCCCTAAAGATGCAAACTTTTGGGATATCTTAGATCCTTTCACCAGGCTTTAAAAAAATAACCAGTGAAGTGTATTACTTAAAGTGATACTAAACAATATCCTTTTTTTCCATTTAATCCATACACATCCATTGCTTAAAGTGGTGTTGCACACAAAAAATAAAAATATCATTAAAATTCCAAAAAATAAAACATTTGGAATTTTTTTTTTAATTCACCTCTAAATGCCTGTTGCTAGGGGGACCCTTGTAGTCTGCCTCCTTTGGTGCCTGGGCTTGTGACATCACTTCCCCTAAGTGCAGGAAGGGCTCCCTCCCTCCTGTCAGTCACCTGGGACACGTGACAGGTCCCAGATGACTGCGGACCTGTATCTGATTGGACACTTAGCTCTTCCGAGATTTAGGCAGCCATTGTGGACCCAGGGAGGTTGTATATAAGCAGGCTGTATTTTGGAAGTGTAAGACACCCACTTGTTAGGGAGAGTTAAGCCTGGCCACCCTAGTAGTTTTTTTTCCCTTCAACCCAGAAGGGCTGAACGAAAAAAAACTGGCAGCTCAGGAGGAACCGCTGTACTAACTATACAACATTAGTACAGCGATCTCCCCTGCTGTTTTATTGTGTGCTGATAAGGGGGCTGCCCCCCCGCCAGAATACTCTGGTCAGCCTTTGGCTGAGAGCATTGTTCGGGAGCTGATCCCCCGTAATTTCCTGATTTTTGGACACACCCCTGCCCACTGACTCCTGGGAAATGATGTCAGCCTTTGGCTGAGAGCATTGTTCGGGAGCTGATCCGCAGACCTTTTTCGGTCATGCCCCTTCGACAGAAGTCAGACCAACTGCAGTACACATGGGCTGAATGTGGACTGGTTTCTTTTGAACCTGCTGATGTCGCCCCGACATTCGGCCCGTGTATACTAGGCTTTAGGTTTAGCATAGGGAAAGGTTCTTGTGGTGGAGGGCAAGCTTAGGGTTAGTTTTGTAAAATTTTGAAAGCTACCTTGTTTTGCGGAATGACCTTATAATCCAGTCTACCATCTGTATTAGTGTATCCTTGCGCCCTTTGGTGCCAGCTTATCAGCCTATCTAAGAGCCACTGTACTCAAAGTACCCAGTAAAGGAGCCCTGATAAAGATTACTTATGATGTAGGTATTGCACACTTGAACTGCATGGTGATGGAATTGTACAAGTGCCCTACTGTCCATGTTTCTACTTTGGGTAAGCCAATGCATAGTTGTACTATTTACTATTCAGTACATAAACAAGAAAAGTTCTTGAAGACGTTGTCTTGCCTAACCTCTTTAAATTACCACCATACACTTGCTCTGCCCATACACCCATCATCATTCAACCTACTTCCTGTGAGCCCAGGATGTCAAGGTTTCAGCCCCCACCTGGGCCCACGTGATACCTCTCAGTGCAGTATTTAGAACCCACCCAACACTTGAAGAAGAAGGAGAAAAGGACTGGTGACAAAAACACCCATTAAGATCAGCCTTTCTGTCCAAGTTTCAGTATACCCCAACCATTAGGAGTTTACTTCCTCTTTAAAGAGGAAGTAAACCCTGATGGGTTTACTTCCTCTTTGTTTCCCTGCAAAGGTAAAGCATAATGGACTACTATGCATCGCACAGTAGTCCATTATGTGTCACTTACCTGACACAGGAGCCAGCGAAGTCACCGCTCGATTATCAAAAATCTACTTGTGGGGTCTTTGTAAACGTGCTGCACATCTAATGAAACAGAATGTTTGATAAATATTGCCACCCCCCTAGACCGAGAGTCACATGTAGTAAAAAAAATGTTGTTTATAGAGGCGGTCAAAGTAACTAGGGTGGTTGGAATCTAAGATGTGGGTCTCCTGAAGGAGCAAAATGTCTGCTCCCAAGTGTCTATAAGATCTAAAGGCCTTCCTTCTCTTGTGTGGAGAATTAAAGCCTTTAACGTTATGAAATATTACCTTAATTCTCATTAGTATTTCTTAAAGGTAAGATAAATTGAGAGGAGGACCGGGCTAGAGAGGTGGCCTTTGGTTGGTTAACCCCTAATTGGAGCCGGAAACCTAAAGCCGGAATACACTATAGTGCATTCTGTAAGTAATATATCCCATACCGTCTGGGAAAGTGCCCTAAAACAGTTATAGAATTTAGTGCCATAAACAAAAGGTAAAATGAAGAACAGGGGAAAATAAAAAGCAAACAACATGAGTACAGGTAGTAGAAGGAGTCGGGGGGAAAAAAAGGAAAAACCTCCCAACGACTATTGAAAAAAACACTTTGAGGACTAACCGCGGTATTGCCGCAGTATTACCACGGTGTCCCATTCAAAGCAATGGGAAGGAGCGGTATAGGAGCGGTGAATACACCGCTCCTATCCCGCTCCAAAGATGCTGCTAGCAGGACTTTTTTTGCCGTCCTGCTAGCGCACCGCTCCAGTGTGAAAGCCCGCCGGCTTTCACACTGGAGCTATTTTTAGTGCTGTACCGCCTGAAAACCGCCCCAGTGTGAAAGGGGCCTTAGTCACTTTAGAAAGTAGCACAATGTGGTGTCAACTGCATCCTGGTGTATCTCCACTCCCTTGTAGACCCTGGTCCCAGCTCTACCACTACAGGAAATTCTAGCCCACCTGGCTGCCTCTTCACCAGTCTATCCGACTAACTCTCTTCACCAGTCTACCCGAATAACTCTCTGGAGATCTCAAAGGGCAAGGTAGGGAAGATTTAAGCACACCACTATCTTCCAGAGAGCCCTGCTACATGTGGCAGTCTCTCCCCTTGTAAGTCCCTGCACCATGCTGTAGTACTCACACTGTCCTCTCCTTGCTCCCGCTGCCTCTCAGGAAAGCCACTTTCCAACTTCTCCTGTGGTAGAATCCTTCCAGGCCAGCACCTGAGCCCGGCCCGAGGAAGAGCCCCTTCCCAGCAGGGGTCCCTGGAGGGCCAATGACAGTCTCCTCAGCACTGCACCTTCTACTTCCACCCAACTCCCTTCCCAGCATGACTCATTCCTATTTAAGGGCTCACTTAGTCCCTTGCTAGGCCCACCACTCTAAATATGCAGAACAACCCTCCTAGCCTCTGCCCTCTAGTCTCTAGTAGACATGGGAACTGTCAAAAAATTTGTTTCGTTTCGTTTCGTCCCGTTTCATATATAAAAAAATTCGTAATTCGTAATTCGTGTACGAAATTCCGTTCGAATTCGTACGAAATACGAAATTCGGATGAATCGTAATTTTTTTTACGAATCGTTAGTAAAGTTACGAATCGTTACGAATCGTTACGAATCGTTACGAATCGTTAACGCGGCTAATGAATTGTTGGTTCTCATAACACAGAGAACAATTCGAATCCAACTACAAATATCGAATTTCAATTTCAAGTTACGAATCGTTACGAATCGTTATGAATAGTTACGAATCGTTATGAATAGTTACGAATCGTTAGTAAATCCAACTACCAAATATCGAATTTCAACTAATTTGAACGAAATTATTATAGCAGATATAACGAATGAATTCGAATGAATTCGAATGACAAAGTGTCATTTTTGCAGAAAAAAAGCTATTTAAAAAACAGTCATTCATTGATATAAAAAAAAAAAAAAGCGTAGGGGTCCCCCCAAATTCAATAACCAGGCCCTTCAGGTCTGGTATGGATATTAAGGGGGACCCCAGCCAAAAAATAAAAAAAAAAATGGCGTGGGGTCCCCCCCAAATATCCATACCAGACCCTTCAGGTCTGGGATGGATTTTAAGGGGAACCCCGGCCAAAAAAAAAAAAAAAAATGGCGTGGGGTCCCCCTCAAAATCCATACCAGACCCTTTATCCGAGCACGCAACCTGGCAGGCCGCAGGAAAGAGGGGGGGACGAGAGCGGCCCCCCCTCCCGCCTGAACCGTACCAGGCCACATGCCCTCAACATTGGGAGGGTGCTTTGGGGTCCCCCCCAAAGCACCTTGTCCCCATGTTGATGAGGACAAGGGCCTCATCCCCACAACCGTGCCCGGTGGTTGTGGGGGTCTGCAGGCGGGGGGCTTATCGGAATCTGGAAGCCCCCTTTAACAAGGGGACCCCCAGATCCCGGCCCCCCCCCTGTGTGAAATGGTAAGGGGGTACAAAAGTACCCCTACCATTTCACCAAAAAAGGTGACAAAATTGTAAAAATGACAGGAGACAGTCTTTGACAATTCCTTTATTAAAATCTTCTTTCTTCTTTCTTCTGGTCTTCCTTTCTTCATCTTCTCCTTCTTCCGTCATCTTCTTCCATCTTCTTCTTCCTTCGATTCGCTTCTTCTTCCTCCGGTCTTCTCGTCCCTCTCGTCCGGCGTCGTCCTTCTCGTCCGGCATCGTCGTCTCTTCTCGCAGGCCGCTCCTCGCAATGGGAGGCTCCCGCTCTGTGAGGCTTCGCTCCGGGTGACAGGTCTTGTATAACGAAGGCACCTGGTGACCCCGCCCCCTCTGACGCACGGGGACGTCATGTGGAATTCCCTATGGCTTTCCCCATGACGTCAGAGGGGGGGCGGGGTCACCAGGTGCCTTCGTTATACAAGACCTGTCACCCGGAGCGAAGCCTCACAGAGCGGGAGCCTCCCATTGCGAGGAGCGGCCTGCGAGAAGAGACGACGATGCCGGACGAGAAGGACGACGCCGGACGAGAGGGACGAGAAGACCGGAGGAAGAAGAAGCGAATCGAAGGAAGAAGAAGATGGAAGAAGATGACGGAAGAAGGAGAAGATGAAGAAAGGAAGACCAGAAGAAAGAAGAAAGAAGATTTTAATAAAGGAATTGTCAAAGACCGTCTCCTATCATTTTTACAATTTTTGCCACTTTTTGGGTGAAATGGTAGGGGTACTTTTGTACCTCCTTACCATTTCACACAGGGGGGGGGGCCGGGATCTGGGGGTCCCCTTGTTAAAGGGGGCTTCCAGATTCCGATAAGCCCCCCGCCCGCAGACCCCCACAACCACCGGGCACGGTTGTGGGGATGAGGCCCTTGTCCTCATCAACATGGGGACAAGGTGCTTTGGGGGGGACCCCAAAGCACCCTCCCAATGTTGAGGGCATGTGGCCTGGTACGGTTCAGGCGGGAGGGGGGGGGCGCTCTCGTCCCCCCCTCCTTTCCTGCGGCCTGCCAGGTTGCGTGCTCGGATAAGGGTCTGGTATGGATTTTATGGGGGACCCCACGCCATTTTTTTGGGCTAGGGTTCCCCTTAAAACCCATCCCAGACCTCAAGGGTCTGATATGGATTTTGAGGGGGACCCTACGCCATTTTTTTTTTGCTGGGGTCCCCCTTAATATCCATCCCAGACCTGAAGGGCCTGGTTATTGAATTTGGGGGGACCCCTACGCATTTTTTTATCAATGACTTCAATGAATGACAGTTCTCTGTATTACGGATCCAACAATTCATTTGCCGGCAAATAGCTGCGAGTGATTTTAAATAGTTTTTTTTTCCTGCAAAAATGACACTGCAGGAACAGTTCTCTATATTAGATATACTGAATCTCGAATCATTCGAAGCATTCGTTATATCCGCTATTATAATTTCTTTCATGTTAGTTGAAATTAGATATTTGTTAGTTACAATACAACATTCGAATTGTTCTCTGTATTACGGGAATCGGCAATTAGCCGCGAGTGATTTTAAATGTCTTTTTTTCCTGCAAAAATGACACATTGTACAGAGAGAGTTCTAAACACGGAAACCTGCGCCCTTCTATATACTATATACTATAGAGTATGCCTATGAATGGGGTCATGTTTCCCGTGTTTAGAACTCTCTCTGTACAATGTGTCATTTTTGCAGGAAAAAAAGACATTTAAAATCACTCGCGGCTATTTGCCGATTCCCGTAATACAGAGAACAATTCGAATGTTGTATTGTAACTAACAAATATGTAATTTCAACTAACATGAAAGAAATTATAATAGCGGATATAACGAATGCTTCGAATGATTCGAGATTCAGTATATCTAATATAGAGAACTGTTCCTGCAGTGTCATTTTTGCAGGAAACAAAAACTATTTAAAATCACGAGTCGCAGCTATTGCCGGAAAATGAATTGTCGGATCCGTAATACAGAGAACTGTCATTCATTGAAGTCATTGATAAAAAAAATGCGTAGGGGTCCCCCCAAATTCAATAACCAGGCCCTTCAGGTCTGGGATGGATATTAAGGGGGACCCCAGCCAAAAAAAAAATATGGCGTAGGGTCCCCCTCAAAATCCATATCAGACCCTTGAGGTCTGGGATGGATTTTAAGGGGAACCCTAGCCAAAAAAAATGGCGTGGGGTCCCCCATAAAATCCATACCAGACCCTTATCCGAGCACGCAACCTGGCAGGCCGCAGGAAAGGAGGGGGGGACGAGAGCGCCCCCCCCTCCCGCCTGAACCGTACCAGGCCACATGCCCTCAACATTGGGAGGATGCTTTGGGGTCCCCCCCAAAGCACCTTGTCCCCATGTTGATGAGGACAAGGGCCTCATCCCCACAACCGTGCCCGGTGGTTGTGGGGGTCTGCGGGCGGGGGGCTTATCGGAATCTGGAAGCCCCCTTTAACAAGGGGACCCCCAGATCCCCCCCCCCCCTGTGTGAAATGGTAAGGAGGTACAAAAGTACCCCTACCATTTCACCCAAAAAGTGGCAAAAATTGTAAAAATGACAGGAGACGGTCTTTGACAATTCCTTTATTAAAATCTTCTTTCTTCTTTCTTCTGGTCTTCCTTTCTTCATCTTCTCCTTCTTCCGTCATCTTCTTCCATCTTCTTCTTCCTTCGATTCGCTTCTTCTTCCTCCGGTCTTCTCGTCCCTCTCGTCCGGCGTCGTCCTTCTCGTCCGGCATCGTCGTCTCTTCTCGCAGGCCGCTCCTCGCAATGGGAGGCTCCCGCTCTGTGAGGCTCCGCTCCGGGTGACAGGTCTTGTATAACGAAGGCACCTGGTGACCCCGCCCCCCCTCTGACGTCATGGGGAAAGCCATAGGGAATTCCACATGACGTCCCCGTGCGTCAGAGGGGGCGGGGTCACCAGGTGCCTTCGTTATAAAAGACCTGTCACCCGGAGCGAAGCCTCACAGAGCGGGAGCCTCCCATTGCGAGGAGCGGCCTGCGAGAAGAGACGACGATGCCGGACGAGAAGGACGACGCCGGACGAGAAGGACGAGAAGACCGGAGGAAGAAGAAGCGAATCGAAGGAAGAAGAAGATGGAAGAAGATGACGGAAGAAGGAGAAGATGAAGAAAGGAAGACCAGAAGAAAGAAGAAAGAAGATTTTAATAAAGGAATTGTCAAAGACCGTCTCCTGTCATTTTTACAATTTTGTCACCTTTTTTGGTGAAATGGTAGGGGTACTTTTGTACCCCCTTACCATTTCACACAGGGGGGGGGGCGGGATCTGGGGGTCCCCTTGTTAAAGGGGGCTTCCAGATTCCGATAAGCCCCCCGCCCGCAGACCCCCACAACCACCGGGCACGGTTGTGGGGATGAGGCCCTTGTCCTCATCAACATGGGGACAAGGTGCTTTGGGGGGGACCCCAAAGCACCCTCCCAATGTTGAGGGCATGTGGCCTGGTACGGTTCAGGCGGGAGGGGGGGCCGCTCTCGTCCCCCCCTCCTTTCCTGCGGCCTGCCAGGTTGCGTGCTCGGATAAAGGGTCTGGTATGGATTTTGAGGGGGACCCCACGCCATTTTTTTTTTTTTTTTTGGCCGGGGTTCCCCTTAAAATCCATACCAGACCTGAAGGGTCTGGTATGGATATTTGGGGGGGACCCCACGCCATTTTTTTTTTTTTTTTTTGGCTGGGGTCCCCCTTAATATCCATACCAGACCTGAAGGGCCTGGTTATTGAATTTGGGGGGACCCCTACGCTTTTTTTTTTTTTTTATATCAATGAATGACTGTATTTTAAATAGCTTTTTTTTCTGCAAAAATGACACTTTGTCATTCGAATTCATTCGAATTCATTCGAATGCATTCGAATTCATTCGAATGCATTCGAATTCATTCGAATGCATTCGAATTCATTCGAATGCATTCGAATTCATTCGTTATATCTGCTATAATAATTTCGTTTGAATTAGTTGAAATTTGATATTGGTAGTTGGATTCGAATAATTTGGAGCTGAAATTCGTAAACGGAATTTTTCCTGCAAAAATGACACTTTGTCATTCGAATTCATTCGAATCCATTCGAATTCATTCAAATTCATTCGAATTCATTCGAATCATTCGGCGACGAAATTCGTAAACGGAATTTCGTATTCCGTACGGAATTCGTAAAAAAAAAAAATTCGTACTACAGATTCGTAAATTCGTACGAATTTCGAAAAATTCGTACGAATTACGAATTCGTACGAAACGAATCGCACATGTCTAGTCTCTAGGATGTTATCCAACTTTCTAGAACCAAGGGGAGGCACCAGAGAGCTGTCTGTATGAGTCATGCTGCCCTGACCTAATTACAGACTCACTGGTTAAGTATGAGTAAGGATATGGTTTACCTACTCTCACACTTGTAGCACACTAGAGGTTGTTACATGTGTCTAGATTATTTCCCGGGCTTTTTGAATCCTCCTCCCTGCTGTAAGCCTCATAAAAACGGTGGGGGGGGGGAGTATGGGGGGTGAGTTGGTTTCTGTCTGTCTTCCACATGGGATTTTAGAGGAAGAACTGCTACACTAGTTAGGCCTGCTGGAGCAAGTCTCGCTCTTTTGGGTAACCCTGCTGGGATTTTCCTTGGACTAAGAACCTACCATTACTGGAGCTAAAGGGACTTTTCTTTTGGGCAAAGCATGAACCTGACAGCCTGCTTTAGTTAGATTAGGTCTGTGTCCGTGCTTCTGTGAGATTGTGCATTATGCACTGTATTGATGCAAGTCTTCGGTAAAGTTCCTGTTAACCGTTTAATGCCTGGTCTGAAGTTATTCAAAGGGGTGCATGCAGAGTGCATCACAAACATGGCTTGTATAACAAGGGGATGAAATGGAGATACAAGAGAGCGACCATTGAAAGGTTAATCGTGCAGAGGAGTTGGGTAGGAGATGTGGCTAAATTTCCGTTGCTACAGGTAACCAGTGAAATGTTATGAATGTGAGAGCAGCCAGCCAGCAGATGGTCAGTACCTGGCATGGGAGATGATCAACCCGGTAGTGAGGGTTTGGTGAGCTTGTGGGCAGGGCCTACTGTGCCCATGCACGTAGGGTAACACTTCACGCATAGCATGATTCAATAATGCCCGGGACCAGGCGGAAATTGCGGTTATGTGAAAAATCAGAACTTTAAGGCAGCCCCTTAGAGATGACCCTTCTCTGTATGCAGTAATAAAGTGCAGAGTTCCTCTGGAAAGCGATTTGTCCCATGTCACTAAACATTGTACTTGTATGTTGGCATTTGGAGGGATGCACTGAGCCTGTGCCCATTCCAACAGTCCTGCATAACTATGTTACCTCACTTGCAGTAACAGCATGTGGTCCCGCTGAGCACATAGCACGGACCTCATGCATGCTCATTAACTCCTTCACTTCCCATACGTCATGGCCAGACCTCATGTTTTCGAAAAGAGGGTTCAGATACGGTTGCTACTGGATATAACCCCTGGGGAGGGAGCCAGAGCACTGACCCCCTCTCTATCGGAGAACCTGCTACCCATGCCAGGAACCACGCCTCTCAACTGGTTGCTTATGGCTTGTTCCTTTACTTGGTTACAAATCGCAACTACGCTTAACTTGCCAAGTTAACCTTGTGTAGTATTGTTGCTTTATACCCCGGGTGTGATTTACAGGCCCAGGTTCTTTGGGATATGCCAGAACCACAGAACCAACATGCACCCCTTTAGAGTAGCTTCAGACCAGGCTTAGAACAGTCAATATAACTTTACTGTAGAAAGGCATCATGGCAATACAACATGAATCATTTTTATTCCTAAACCTAACTAGAGTAGTGTAGTGGCCCAGGCATACCTCCATAAGCTTAGAGTCCATCTAGACATTGTTCATGACATGGATGCTGTCCATGACTCCTGGTATCCTCAGCACCATCCTAGTGCTCACAGGTGGGTCTCCAAACCCCCGGCACTATGTACTCCACTCCAACTCCCAGCTTCCGCCTGCAGTCTTGGCGGTCTTCCTCTTCATATAACCAAAAGCCCCGGAACTCAGCTGAACATGTTTAACCCCTTCCCCAGTCTGGACTGGCTACTTTACTAACTACAATAACTACACACATTTCAACCTGCCTACAAGCTTGACCCCCTCCCTAGGAATCGGTACCCCATACTTGGGACCTATATCATGGCACGGGGGACCCAGGGACCTAGACTGGAGGTACGGAAGCAAGAGACAGTAAAAAGGATATTCAGGTAAAATGTTAAAGCTCATGAGCAACAGAGGTCTGCACTGAGAGAATGGTGGGACCCCACATTGTCACTGGGAGTGAGGGAACAAGTATGGCTGTGCTGGTGAGTGGGACACAGGCCCTACATTGTCCCCTTGGAATTGCCACATTTGTGAGGAGAAGGTGTACAGTGACATGGCAAAAGTGCTTAACTGCAAAGTGTTTAAGTGAAACTGTGCAAGGCGAAAAGGCTTGCTTCTAAGTAGGGTGCTGCCTTAATGCTGATATATGCATGCAGGACTGTTTTTAAGGCAGGGCAAAAGGGGCAGCTGCCCTGGGCCCCATCATTGTAGTGGGGCCCAAAGCAGGTGCCTCATACTTGCCAACTATCCCAGTTTAAATTTCCTTATCCCTTGAATTTTTAGTCCCTTGCTGTGTCCCGATATCTCAGTGTAAACTTCTGCTGCCGCTGCTCAGCTCTGCTCTATTGCCATGTACAGAGGACTCGCCTGCAGACCCTGTGTTTACATGTAAATAACCCGAATTGATATGTAAATAGTGGCGGCATTAATATGTAATTAGTCGTGGAACGCGGCATTGATTCATTAAATAGAGACGGTATTCATATGTATATCATTGCCCACTGAGGTCACGTCCACCATCACTTCTGCTGAATGCTGCCCACTGGGGAGGTAAAGGAGCATGCTTGAAAGTCCTGCCTACAACTGTGGTCATTAAGTCTAGCAGCATGTCCTGCAGAAGTAAGCAAATTGGAGGTGAAACCCTTCTTCAAAATAACATGGTGCCACAGTACCCTGAATTTTGGTGCATGTGAATACGCAGGCAGGCAGTGAAGAGATGATGTGTTTTAACCTTTAGCGACCAGTAATGCTGTGCACTAACCTCTTGCAACCAATCAGTGAGCAGTAATAATGTGCAATAACCTCTACCAACCAATTAGTGAGTGGTATACATGTTCAGTAACCTCTAGCATTCAATCAGTGAGCAGTATTGATGTACAGTAATCTCTAGCAACCAATCAACAAGCATAAATCTTGTGCTGTAACCGCTAGAAAATAACAGTGAGCCATAATGTGTGCTGTAACCTCTAGCAGCCAGTGAGCGGTAATGATACACTGTAACCTCTGGCAACCAATCGCTGCCTGATCTGATTCAGTAAACTGATTTTTAGTCTAGCTGCTATGCATTGTATGTCTCAAAGCATTAGACATGTGCAGAACAAAAAAAAATTGTTTATTTTCGTTTAGTTTTTTTTTCGTTTCCGAAAAAAATTAGTTTATTTTCGTTTAGTTTTTTTTCGTTTCCGTTGATTTGTAAATACGTAAGTCGTCGGTGTTCGTATTCGTAACGATTCGTACATTCGTAAGTCGTCGGTGTTCGTATTCGTAACGATTCGTACATTCGTAAGAGTTATTTTTTCGTTGATTCGTTTTTCGTTAGTTTAATTTTTGTTTATTCGAAATTCGGACGCATTCGTATTTATTCGTACATTCGTAACATTCGTAGATTCGTAATCGGAGCATAATTCATAATTTTATGTAATGTGTATGCTATTATTACATTTTAAGAGACACAGAAAATTACGAATCGAAAAAAAAAGTTACGAATGTACGAATTTTTTCGTTCAATCTATTCAAAGCACGTTAAGCAGCACCATTGTAAGGGACACGGAAAATTACCAATTCAACAAAAAAAAAAAAAGTTACGAATGTACGAATTTTTTTGTTCATTTTCGTTGTTCCTGTTTTCGTTTTTCGTATTTTCTTCATTCGTACATTCGTTGTTTCTAATTAGTTTTTTTCGGATTTTCGTTGTTTTTCGGATTCCTTCGATTCAAACGATTTGTTAATCGGATTTGTTCGATTCAAACGATTCGTTATTCATTAAAAATTTTAGCGAATCATTCGTTCATTTGTTAGAAAAAGGAAGGAAAATAACGAAAAAAAACGAAAAACGGAAAAAAACGAAACGAATTGCACATGTCTACAAAGCATGCAGATAGCGAAATTGCATGGAAGAGGGGGCCCCAAGAAAATGTTTGCCCAGGGTCCAGTCAATATTAAAGACGGCCCTGTCTGCATGACCACAGCTCATGCTCCCAGGGCAATAATGATCAGGTTCGCAAGGGTCCCCACGTCAGGCGCTAAGCCCCGCCCTCACGTGTTATGTGTATGCTGTAGGACGCCCATGTAAACAAGGCCTTATATCTCCAAGGAGTTTATCTTTAAAACTTTTCATACTTCAGGGTCTTTAACCTTATGTCCATGGCTTACTAGAAAGTGACCCCAGGATCAGGACAACAGAGCTGCAGCCTGCACCTAACTGGCAATGGCAGCTCCCTGTCCCTCAGGATCACCTTGAGATCTTGAAAAAGGTGCACACAGCCAGTGTTTCCTGGATAGTTTAGCAGTGTGCGGCTCATCTCACTAGCACAGCTGAATCTCCAGCCTGTGCTCCTGTCAGGAAATCAATGGGCTCCCTAGAACGTCTGGCCCAGGCACAGGCCTCTCCTCACAGGTCTCATTCATCCCGGGGCTGTGAGGTGAAATGAAGGGAACACTCGAGCCTCTGTGAGACTTCAAAGGAACGAGGTCAGGAGAAAAGGAGACAAGTGAGGTGCGAGTGTACATGGGGCCTGGAAAGCAGCACACGGCCTGCACATTTTATGGTGGTGTCAACAAACGCCAGATTGAAAATATGTTAAATATTATTTAAAGAGCATTAAAAAAGTCACAGCTCTCCATAGCAAGTCGGGTCATATATACTAGAGTAACAAACATTGCGGAACAAAGCCCCCGTTTCTTTTATATATATTTATATATATATATATATATATATATATATATATATATATATATATATATATATATATATATATATATATATATATATATATATATATAATGTATATCATACTTACATTTCCACACAAGCTCAATCTTCTAGCCTTCTGCCATAGCTTCCTATGATTTTTTTTTTTATTAATTGCCATAGGAAGCTGTGGTTTTAACACTGTTTATTGCTTTATGTTTTGCTGAGGTTGAACTTAATGGACATCAATCTTTTTTTAAAGTGTATGTAAAGACAACACTTTTTTTCATTTTGGATAGAGTACAGGGGGTTATAACCCATGTCAATTTATTATTTTGCCATCTGTGTCCCACTGGGGAGATTTCCCTTCACTTCCTGTCCCATACCTGAAACCGGAAGTGAATAGAAATTCCTCCAAAGTGAGGGAATCCTAACTTGTCACACACAATTTGGCATTTTCTTTTATTTTTCGGTGATAATGGAAAGCATGATGAATAGAGAAGGTGAATCTCTCTAACGGAGACAGAAACAGTAATAAAAACCTGACAGGTCCCTCTTCTAATCCCTCTCCACTCCAAAACTAAAAAAAAAAAAAAGTTTTGCCTTTAGTTAGTTACTTACATTTAGTTAGTTACATTTTTAACCTTATTAAATAAATATTATAAAATCCAACTACATCCTCGTTACCAGGATTATTACACCCTTGCTCCTCCCTGAATTCAAAACTGTTAGCAATCTCCTTGTCAGAAAACGGACAGAAATGTTTTTGTATTATACAGGTATCTGCACCCCCCTCCATCCTGAAAGGGGCCAAATGTGACACCATGGGGGGGAGGGTTCCGAAAAGCGGAAGTTCCATTTTTGTGTGGAAGTCCGCTTTAAGAAAGCTTCAATGTAATTTTCTTTCAAGATCAAATCAATATTATTTTGATCCACTGTCGCATGGCCCTTAACCACTTAACCACTTCAGCCCCGGACCAATTGGCAGCCAAAGGACCAGGCCCCTTTTTGCGATTCGGCACTGCGTCGCGTTAACTGACAATTGCGCGGTCGTGCGACGTGGCTCCAAAACAAAATTGGCGTCCTTTTTTTCCCACAAATAGAGCTTTCTTTTGGTGGTATTTGATCGCCCCTGCGGTTTTTATTTTTTGCGCTATAAACAAAAATAGAGCGACAATTTTGAAAAAAAATGCAATATTTTTTGCTTTTTGCTATAATAAATATCCCCAAAAAATATATAAAAAAAATTTTTTTTCCTCAGTTTAGGCCGATACGTATTCTTCTACATATTTTTGGTAAAAAAAATCGCAATTAGCGATTATTGATTGGTTTGCGCAAAAGTTATAGCGTTTACAAAATTGGGGATAGTTTTATAGCATTTTTATTAATATTTTTTTTTTTACTAGTAATGGCGGCGATCAGCGATTTTTATTGTGACTGCGACATTATGGCGGACACATCGGACATTTTTGACACATTTTTGGGACCATTGTCCTTTATACAGCAATCAATGCTATTTAAATGCATTGATTCCTGTATAAATGACAGTTGTAGTGAAAGAGTTAACCACTAGGGGGAGGGGAGGGGTTATGGGCTCTGACGTGTGTGTGTTTTTTTTACATTAGGGGGCGGGGCTGACGTCTGACGTCATTGATCGGCTTTCCCGATGACCGGGAACAGCCAATGACAGGCAGAGTAGGAAGCGCGGGGAGAGGTTTGTTTACACAAACCTCTCCCCGTTCTTCAGCTCCGTAACCCGATCGCGGGACATCAGCGGCGATCGGGTCTGCTGGTCCCGCGGCCGGGGTCACGGAGCTCCCGACCGGGCCGCGAGCGCGACCCACGGGCAGGCATTTAAAGGGCCACGTACAGGTACGTGGTTTTGCCTGCCCGTGCCATTCTGCTGACGTATATATGCAGTGGCCGGTCGGGAAGCGGTTAACCTTAGGAGGACGCCATATGACGTCCTTAGGTTGAAGTGGAGATATCTGAATGATGTTCAGCCACTTGATTGCTTTTACAGGCGGCGGGAGGGGATGCCCTTCGGTGCTTTTTCTGGCTCGCCCATGCAATCGGGAGCCGGAGAATGAATCGTCTACCGAATGTTTTTTCGGATGGTCCCCGGTCATATCTATGACCCTCAGTGGCCACAAGCAACGTCACTTATGGCGCTGGCAGATGTAATCACTGTATAAATACTTTTTTAGCTGGAAAGCCTGAAATCGTTTTTTATTTTTTCAGGCTTTTTCAGGCTTTCCAGCATAGAGGAGAGATCTGGGGACTTACAGACCCCAGATCTCTCCATAAAGAGGACCTGTCATGCCTTATTTCTATTAGAGGGGTTGTTTACATCAACAAAAGTGATAAAAAAAAAAAAAAATCTAAAGGGAAAGTGTAAAAATAAAAAAATAAACAATAAAAAAAAAGAAAATTTTAAGAGCCCCTGTTCCCACATTCTCTCACCTAGAAGTGAAGGCATATGTAGGTCTAGGTCGTACCAACATATGTAAACGGCGTTCAAACCACACATGTGAGGTATCGCCACGAACGTTAGCGCGAGAGAGAATTAATTCTAGTGCAAGACCTCCTCTGTAACCCTAAACTGGTAAGCTGTAATTTTTTTTAAAATGTAGCCTATGGAGATTTTTAAGTACCAAAGTTTTGTGCCATTCCACGAGTGTGCACAATTTTAAGGCATGACATCATCTTTCACATTATACCAGAAAATTGGGCTAACTTTAGTGTGTTTTTTTTTTTATTGTGTTTGAAAAATTGCTGTGCAAATATGATGTGACATAAAAAATTCCAGCTACTGCCATTTTATTCCCTAGGGTCTCTGCTAAAAAATATATTTTAAATATTTTGGGGTTCTGAGTAATCTTCTAGCAAAAAAATTATGATATTTACATGTAGGAGAGGAGTGCTAGAATAGGCCTGGACTGGAAGTAGTTAAACGGGGTGGGTCCCATCGGCCGGTGCCTACTCTGCCTATTTGGTGATCTGGCACTGCTTCTCACCACTGTAAAACTGATTGGGTGGCTTAAGGGCTGCCCGGATCACTTTTACTGAACAGCTATAAACTTGTTCTAGCCACTTGTTGACAGGACGTTTTTCTATGTTTGGGGGTCAGCAAGTGGTTAAACTTTGCCCATGCACTGTACACTCTGCAGGGCATGCTTTCTCTACATGTGGAAGAGAGCTCGCTGCACATGGGTGCCACTGAGGGTGGAGGGCGGTTGTAGAGTCGTAGAGCATTTTGCAGAATGCCCGAGAAAAACATATAGGTATGCAATGGGAAAGAGGCAGCTTTAAAAAAAAAAAAATCTGAACAGTTTGCAATGTGCTGGGGGTGATGGAAGACACGGGGGATTTTCTTTTTAAAAAGTTGAGAAAGGTGAAGTAACCCTTTAACCCTTTCACAGCTTCCTTGTAATAAAGCATGGTGCTCCATGCTTGCGCCACCTTACAGAGCAGTATGTAGCTAAGATTACATAAGGAAAAAGAAACCATGTTTCAAACAGGGCCTAAATCAGTAGCCTAATCCCTAGAGAAAAGTAACTTGAACCCTTGGAGCATGGGCTGCCGCTGTAGAGCAGCCGAAATCTACAGCTGTGCCTCTTTTGTGGAGGATAAAAAAGCATTGTGCCAAGATGTGTAGCAACGGATCAACTCTGAATTGAGCCCAACCTGTCGTGCCAGAGTTTTGGTGGAGAATATGTTAATGTTCACCATGTTCTAATTCTCTGACCACGTTCCCCCTAATCCTTCATTTATGCACTCTCAGTAGGGCTAAATTAAATACAGCCCCTGACATCGTGTGTCAGAGCCAGACCTCCCCAGCCCCCTCCCGTTCACCCCCTTTTACCCGTGTCACCTCTGCCCCTTAGCACAGTGTGGGGAAGATAATGATTCTGGCAATGCTCCAGACTTGGTCTTGTTGATGAACCAGTAATTGTGCAAGCCGGCCTGATGACTGACCAGCACTGAGGGGACTTGGGAACATTATATAGATCTGATTACAAGGGCCCCTCATCTGCTCCCCCTCGCAATGCCACCATCTGCTTCTAAAGAACGAATGAGAGCTGAAACAAGAGCAGGACCGAGAGAGGGAAAAATTTATAAATGTACCACTGAAAGGGCAGACAATGTAAGCACAAGGTCTCACATTTGAACAAAATAAAGGCCACAGAGTCCCTTTGTAGAAAAAGTCAGCCTTGAAAATCCTTCTTGTAGCACAGTTGTACATGTTGGTACACACTGATTGTTCTTGGACAATCAACATCTGCCTTGACGCATTCCATGGTGATTAGATTAAGGGGACAGTGATTTGAACCTATGTGAATATAAATTCTAAAGTATATCACTGACATTAGGAATTAGGGATCAGCTAAGGTTTGGCCAAACTTAGTTTGGCCCGAACCCATAGGCAACTGTCACATGATAGCAGGCCGCTGGCCCAATCAGCTGCGACCATGGAATTTTCCACCCCACAGCCACAGGTTACAAAGGGGTGGCGATGAAGGTGACCAATGACCTAATATGGCCATATTTGGACAATGTCATTGACAAAAAATGGCCATGTGGAATCTCAAACCTGCAGGTTTACCTCAAACCTGAGCTTCACCCCTACTAAATGCACTCGTTGAAACATTAAAGTTACTGTAAAGCCTTGTTTTTTTTCCCTTTAAAATAACAAACATGTCATACTTACCTGCTCTGTGTAATGGTTTTGCACAGGGCAGTGTCGATCCTCTCCTTCTAGGGTCTCCCACTGGTGCTCCTGCCCCCCCCCCCCCGATGAGTGCCCCTATAGCAAGCTGCTTGCTATAGGGGCACTCAACCGTGTTTACTCCTGAGCCCCGCTCTGAGTATCCATTAGTCACACAGAGCAGGGCTCAGCTCTACCCTCTGCTCCTCATAACTTGCTCTAATTGCCCAGTACAGAGCTCCCCCTCCTCCCACCCCCCAGTACACAGAGCTCCTCCCACCCCTGGTCACCTCCCAGTATACAGAGCACCCCTCTAAACCCCCAGTACAAACCTCCCCCCATTACACAAAGCTCCACTTCACCTCCGCCTAGCCCCCCCCCCCAGTACAGAGCTTACCCCTCCTCCCACCCCCAATACAGAGCTTTCCCACCCCCTAGCTCCCACTCCTCCCAACTACCCCAGTACAGATTTCACTCCCTCTTCCCCAGTACAGAGTACCCCTCCTCCCATCCCCAGTACAGAGCTCTCCCCACCCTCTAGCCACCCCCCAGTACAGTGCTCCCCTTCGCTATGCCCTTCCCCTTTTACCCAGTCCTGCAGAGCGATCCATGCCCAGCCTCCTGGCAGCTGCTTCCTGTACCATGCCTGCAGTCTGTGACCATCTCCTGTACCATGCCTGCAGTCACTGCTGTCACTCCTGCATGTTGGCTCCTCCTTCCCTCCACCAGCTGTCACCTCTGACCCCCATTCCCCCCTTTGACCCCCCTATCCTCATCCTCTCCCCCCCAGTGATCACAACCTTTTCCATCCAAACTTTCCCACCCCACAATTCCTATCTCACACCACCCTCAACTACCCTGCCCTCACTTACCCCTCTACTCCCCCCTGCCCTCACCCCAGCCTCACCCAACTCTCTAACACCCCCCCCCCCCCCACCTCCCAAACCTCAGTGTTAAAAAATGGTATCTGTGCATCCCCAATAAATAACCCTAACCCCAACCTAACCTTAATGCCCCATACACACGATCGGAAATTCCTACAGCAAAAGTCAGATGTGAGCTTTTGGACGGAAATTCCAAAAGATTGAGAGCAGGTTCTCTATTTTTCGGTCGAAAAAGTTCCGATCGTCTGTAGCAATTCCGACACGCAAAATTCCTACGCATGCTTGGAAACAATTTGACGCATGCTCTGAAGCATTGAACTTCATTTTTTCAGCTCGTCGTAGTGTTGTACGTTACCGCGTTCTTGGCGAGAGGTCCGAAAACTTTTGTGTAACCAAGCTTTAGCAGAATTCCTTCGGAAAAAACATCCAAGTTTTTTCAGAGGGAAATTCCGCTCGTGTGTACGCTGCATTACTCTAATGCCCCGTACACACGGTCGGATATTCCGATGGAAAAAGTCTGATCGGATTATGTTGTCGGAAAATCCGATCGTGTGAGGGCTCTAGCGGGCTTTTTCCGTCTGAATTTCCGCCGGAAAAAAATTGAAAGCAGGATCTAAAATTTTCCGACAACAAAATCCGATCTGACTTTTTCTGATCGTGTGTAGAGAATTCCGACGCACAAAGTGGCACGCATGCTCAGAAGACATTTGGAGACGAAAGCTATTGGCTACTGGCCTCTACGTAATCCCGTCGTACGTCTTGTACTTCACCTCGTTCGGAACGATCAGATTTTCCGACAACTTTGTCCAACCGTGTGCAAGTTTAGGACAAAATCCGTTGGGAAAAAAATGATTTTGTGGTTGGAATGTCCGACCGTGTATACGGGGCATTACCCCTTACCCTAAATAAAAAAAAATTAAATATATGAAGAATATTAATAAAAAAATAAAATAAAAGCTGATGGAAAAGCTTAAAAAACTGAAAAACCTAGCAACAAATGATGCAGCGGATTATAGTTTTCTCAATTGGTCTAATAAAAATCCACTAAAGCTAATACAATTATGATTAAAAACACATGAAAATCATGCATAAAAACGTGAAAAGATGATTCGCTCGGGTGTGAACGCAGCCTAAAAATGGGCAGAATGTCATTAGTGGATTCACCGCCCCCTTCCCCATAGACATAGACAAATTTTATACAGGATCCGCCAATCCCTTGGCAAATGAAACCTGGACAGATTCACACATCCCTAGTATGTCGTCACATTTGCATGTGAAAAAATCATTATACATTTTAGTGTGAATGTTAATATTGACAATTGTCAATTCCAGTTTCCTCTACGTACGTGTCTGTGTATATAGAACACTGATTAGAAGACCTAAACAAGCTATATATACAGTAGAAGCAAGATTTTTTTTTTTAAACACTGAGGCTGCATTCACCCCAGAGCGACGCAATGCGTTACATTTTGCATTGCGCGCTTTCATTGCCCACACCACTGTTCCGCCCTTACATACAGGGCCTCGAAGGCTGCTCTACACAGAGGTGCAGCTGCAGCCAATGAGAGAGAGAGAATGGCGTCATCTCTCACAGCCGCCCTCGCTATATGTGGGACAGTACCTTCAAAGCCATGTGCTCAGTTAGCTTTGCCACCACCGTATCCAAAAATAAAAAATGGTCCACTCCTGCCGTCTGCTAGCTCTGTTGTCTGACAGTTCTTAACCACTTCAATACAGGGCACTTTCACCCCCTTCCTGACACTTTCACCACCTTTCGGACAATTTTTAGCTTTCAGCACTTTGAATGACAATTGCGTGGTTCTGCAATGCTGTACCCTAATGACATTTTTATATTTTTTTTGAGACAGATAGGACTTTCTTTTGGTGATATTTAATCACCACTGATTTTTTTTTTTTAGTTTTTGCTAAACAAATGAAAAAATTCTGAAAAAAAAAAAGTAAGTAAGTTTTCTCCTTCACTGCTGTGCACTGTTGAGGCTGCACTGGCGGGCACTAATGAGGCAGCACTGATGAGGTGGCACTGAAGGGCACTGATGAGGCTGCACTGATGGGCACTGATGAGTTGGCACTGATAGGCACTGATGAGGGGGCACTAATATGCAGCACTGATGGGCACTGATAGGTGGCACTGATAGGCGGCACTGATAGGTGGCAATAGGTGGCAATTATGGGCGCTGACAGGCAGCACTGATGGGAACAGATGGGCAGCACTGATGGGCGGCACTGATAGATGGCACCGATAAGCAGCACTGATGAGGAGGCACTGACAGGCATCACTGATGGGCATTGATGTCCGAGCGACACACTGCACCACCAATCGCTGCGCTGTGCGCCCCGGGGGCCCCATACGATCGGCCTGTTCTGAAGGACGTCATATGAACACCAGTCAGAGGCCAGTCAGAACAATTAAACCACCTATTGCAAAATGACGGCCGAGCGGGAAGTTGTTAAATAACTAAGGAGCGGGGTCACCCACAGACGTGGCCCCGCCCCTTGTGACATCGTCGGCCCAGAAAAAAAAACACAAAACGCATTAACACTGCATGCAAAAACTCATCAAAAATGTGGATTTAAAAATGCATTAACGCACCGCAAAACATGCCAGAAGAACGCATCATCCGCAGCCTCATGGATGTGAACCTAGGGTTAATCACAATGTAAACTGAAAGACAAAAGTCACTTAGCGCTCACAGACATACAGTATAACAATAGTAAAAGTAATGTTTCATGAAGTTAATCAATGTAAAGATGATACAAACAATTCTGAGTGTTTTGTGTAGAATTTGCTTGTGCTGTATATAAAATGTTTGTATAGTGCGCCAAGGTATACTTGAACCTTTTGTGTAGATTGTGATTTTGGCACCCGCAAACGGAAAAAGTTCCACCCTGAAGTATTTGCATTTGTGTGGGCCTTATAACGACCTATAGTCACACACTCACATTATGTTCCAGATAAACATTCCACGCTTAATGTAATAGTGTAACGACATTACAGATATGATTGCTTATTGCACCCTTGTGGTTTACAATTCAGAAAATAAAATCTCCTAATCTTATCAGCTATTCAGGTATTGAGTAACAATGTTGTCATGGCATGGTAATATAACCTGCTTTCAATTTTCTAGAATGTTTTTAGTTGCAGTAACATTACACTGAAGTCATTAAAGCTGAAATCCAGGAATTCAGCAACTTTGCAAAAAAGTGCAGACATACTATAAATTAAGTCCAATTAGGTGCATGTCACCTCTGGGACTTATCCCTATTACTTTTATGTGACAGATTTACTGCACTCCTGGAGGAATAACACCGGCTGTGAAAGGAGAGAAGCTCACACAGCAGCTATGTCTGCCCCTCTCCTCTGCTCCTCTTCACAGAAGCCATGGTATTTTGTGAATGAGTTCACATAATACCAAGGCTTCTGTGAATGGGCAGAAGGAGGGGTGTAGCGGGCATAGCAGTTCCAGTGACTCTGCTCTTGAAGGAACTGAGACCACAATGAACAGTGTTGATGCTCCAGAAGTTATCTTCCTGCACCACAATAAATTATGTGATTAATAAAGATAAGTCTACCAGGCGGCAGGCACCTCATTATACTTACATTTCATTTTATTTTTTCAAAATGATACTTACCTAGGTGGATGCATTATCGGTCCGATGATGCATCTGTCCCCTGCTGGCTCTAAGACTGAGAACCAAACGATCAAAGACCACTGATCGCTCGGTTCTCAGACCTCCCTGAGCAGAGAGCTGGTGAATGTCAGTCATCAACTCTCTGCTCTCTCCCCCCACGCTCACTGGAGCACTGAGCTGTGGAGGGGGTGGGAGTGGCTGGCTCAGGCTCTCAGCGGCTCACTGAGGCTGGGCCAGGTGCCGGTCCAGGGTTGTGGGCTGATCCCAACTTGATTGTCACGTTCTTGCCCCAGCCTGGACCGGCTTTGTGACATCAGCCGACAGTGGGCTTCAGCCCGCTGTCTGCTGAAAATGATTTACAGGAATCCAGAATGAACTGCACCCCTGTGATCTATAGGAGAAGTACAGCCAGACAAGCTTTGGCTGTACTTCTCCTTTAACTCATTGTATGCCTGCAGTTTTTACAAAGTACCTGAATTCCTGGAATTCAGGTTTAAAGTAGACCTATCTCTCTTATAGAAGCAAAAGTTGTCTTTAGTCTTTTTAAATCTTGAGCTTTTAAAAGAGTAAGTTCTCCGCACCAGGCTCTGGAAGGATCCTGACAAAATTGTCAGGCTGCACCCCCAGCTAGCTGATTGACAGCTGGCTCTGCCTCTCCACGTGCAGCTGAGAGTCAAAGGCAGCTGTGCCCAACCATTGAGTTCTGGAGGAGCAGAGTGGAGAGCAGTAACTGACAGCCACTGCTCTCTGCTCCAAGTAGAGAACTGAGCAGTGAGCGGTCACGTGAACGCTTAGTCCTTGGTCTTAGTTAGAGCCTATGTGGGACAGTTGTAGCATCACACTAATGCTGCAACATGTGTGTTTGTTTTTTTGGGTTAACACATACGTTTCCTGGGTGTGTATCTATGGTCGAAATTAGCGGTGCACCGATACCGATATCGGTATTGGTGCTGATACTAAGCCTTTGCATGAGCACTTGTACTCGTCCAAATGTTCAGATACTAAAACTGATACCTTTAAGTCTGCAGACTGTAAACCCCAATTCACACCAATGTATTATGTCATGCAAATTGACAGTTCAAAAACTATTGCATTGACTTCTGTTAAATGAAGTCTCAAGCCGCAATACAATCGGAGGTCTAAAGTGCACTGATCTGCGGCTTTGAAGTAGCGGGATTTCAAAGCCGCACTGGTGGGAGCCAGGGTGTGTAAACAATAAATGCATCCAAGTGCAAAATAGGTATTGGTAATTGGTATCGGCGAGTACTTATGAAAAAGTATCGGTACTCAAAAATGAAGAGAGTAGCTGATGGTGTGCCAACATTCCTATCTTAAAAAAATGGTATCGGTGCATTCCTAGTCAAAATGTAAAAATATAAATTAAATTCCACCTTGTATTTCATTTATTTATAGCCTTCTCCTATTAACCTCTTGCTTACTTGGCACTTAAACCCCCCTCGTGCCCAGACCAATTTTTAGCTTTCAGCGCTGTCACTCTTTGAATGACATTTGCGCTGTCATTCAACACTGTACTTAAATTACATTTTTATCATTTTTTTTCACACAAATGGAGCTTTCTTTTGGTGGTATTTAATCACCACTTGGGTTTTTATTGTTTGCTAAACAAACAAAAAAAGACAGAAATAAAAAAACAAACAAAAAAAAACATGTTTCATAGTTTTGCAAACGGGTAATTTATTCTCCTTCATTGATATTCGCTGGTGAGGCTGCACTGATGGGCACTGATGGGCTGCACCGATGGGCACTGATGGGCTGCACTGATGGGCACAGATAAGGCAACACTGATAGGCACTGATAAGATGGCACTGATGGGTGGCACTGATGGGTGGCACTGGTAGGTGGTATTGATAGGCACCACTGGTGATGAGGCACTGATTGGTGACATTTATAGGTGACACTGTGGGCACTGATGGGTGGTACTGTGGGCACTGGTAGGTGGCACTGGTGGGCACTGGTAGGTGGCACAAAAGCCTCTGCAGAGGCTCTCCATGTTCAGGACTGATGTCCCTCTCACAGCCGCAAGTGATCAGCTTTCCTTTTCTCCTCACACTACTAGCATGAGGAGAAAAAATAGCAGATTACCGGCTCTGTTAACATCACATGATCAGCTGTCATTGGCTGACAGCTGATCACATGGTAAGGGGTCGGGATCAACCCCTTACTCCGATCTGTGATCAGCCGAGTCTCAGACTCGCTGATCACAGAGCGTGCCGCGTGCGCCCTGCAGGGGGGGGGGGGGCAGGCCGCTCGAGCATGGGAGGATGTCTATGGACGCCCTCCCGGCAAATTAGGTCTGCGCTGTAGCCAACTTTCGGCTTTAGTGCGGACGGGAGGTGGTTAATCTGAACAATCTTGAAGTTTGTAAACTTACTTTGTGAGGATCCCTACACTTTTACTTCCTTGAATTCTGTGACACGCATTCACTATGTCCTGTGAATAGGCACTGCTGTGTCACACGTTTCACAGAGCCTACCTTCTGAACTGCAGAGGAGCTGAGAGGAGGAGTTTCAGGAGGTGGCGGGAATTATTGCTTGCAGGCAGCAAGGTACCATGGGATATGTAGTCCTTAGAAGCAGCAAAGCATGCAGGGAATCCAGGAAGTTGTGGAAAGAGAGGGCCAGCAGACAGGCAGAACTCACAACCTGAAAGGAGATCAATTAAGCTTATATTGGATTGTCAATTGTTTGTATTGTTATGTTACTGCGCAATTACCAGTTAAAGTAGCGCAGTGCTAAATAGCAATAAATGGCCTGGACATGAAGGGGGTAAAACATTTCCGAGCTTAAGTGGTTAAGAAACAACTTCATGCAAAACAGGTTACAGGGTCATTAACCACTTCAACACCGGGCGATTTTACCCCCTTCCTTACCAGAGCACTTTTTGCGATTCAGGACTGCGTCGCTTTAACTAACAATTGCGCGGTCGTGCGACGTTGCACCCAAACAAAATTGACGTCCTTTTTTTCCCACAAATAGAGCTTTCTTTTGGTGGTATTTGATCACCTCTGCGGTTTTTATTTTTTGCGCTATAAACAAAAGAAGTGCGACAATTTTGAAAAAAAAACACAATATTTTTTACTTTTTGCTATAATAAATATCTCATTTTTAAAAAAAAAAAAAATGTTTTTACTCAGTTTAGGCCGATACGTATTCTTCTACATATTTTTGGTAAAAAAAAATCGCAATAAGCGTATATAGATCGGTTTGCGCAAAAGTTATAGCGTCTACAAAATAGGGGATAGGTTTATTGCATTTTTTTTCTGCGATTTTTTTTTCGTGACTGCGACATTGCGGCGGACACTTCGGACACTTTTGACACATTTTTGGGACCATTCACATTTACACAGCGATCGCTGCTATAAAATTGCACTGATTACTGTGTAAATGTGACTGGCAGGGAAGGGGTTAACACTAGGGGGCGCTGCAGGGGTTAATATGTTCCCTAAGGTAGTGATTCTAACTGTGGGGGGAGGGGGACTCACAAGGGGAGGAGACCGATCAGTGTTCCTCCGTACTGGGAACACATGTTCGGTCTCCTAACCACTGACAGGACGTGGAGCTGTGTGTTTACACACACAGCTCCACGGTCCCGCACGGTCCCGCTGTTTTCACGGGCAATCGCGGGTGCCCGGCGGACATCGCGGCCGTGGCCCCTAGGCGGCCGGGAATGGTAGTACGTCATATGACGCCCACCCAGGATGGGAGATCCACCTTGTAGACGTCATATGTACATACGCGGATAATGAAGTGGTTAAGTAGTGGATGTGTTTGGACAAAAGGAAATCACTAACGCGACCATTACCTGTGCCGCAATGAAATGGAGAATAACAACATATTGAACATAAATCATGAGAACATAGCAGGTCCCCTTTAACCCTCTCTTATTCAATGAGCCATCACCAAGCTTCATTCTGGTGTGGCAGCTTGAATTTCATTTCCTGTCCAGGTTCATGTTTGGATTCATTTGAGCCATGCTCCCTTCTACAAGCTGTTTGAACGGTGGAAATACTTGAAATAAGCAAGTGATTATTTGATTGTAAAGGAAGAAACCCGAGCAAAGGGCCAATGTATGTTAAATCAACAAGCGCTTAGGGCTGAAAAGACACAGGGTAAAAATATTTCATGTCTTGCCTTTCATCAATGGCTGTTGTGTGATGGTGAGGAAAGGGCAGACATAACTAAGAATGTGCCATTTGTTTGAGACGACATACAAACGCCTTAACAATGTGAAGTTAAACAAAATAATTTTTTTTTTGCTGGCTTTCTTCTCCAAGTTGTTGCTACTAAATGTGTACACATCTACTTTGCTTAAAATAGACTCGGGTGAATATTTCGATGGAATCTAAAGAAATTGTTCAGGCCAAGTCCTGGACTACACTGCAAATGGAGCTGAACTTTCGGGCACAAAATCTTGCATTTAAAGGGTTAGTTCACCTAAAATACCATTCCATAATGCTAAACGAATCCAATCGTACAAATATGCATGCGTGCTCTTCCCATACCTGTAGGCCCGAGGTGTCAAACTCAATTTCATCATTGTCCACATCAGCATTATGTTTGCCCCAGGGGCGGACTGACCATTCGGCCACTCGGGCACTGCCCGAGGGCCCTGGGCCACTAGGGGGCCCCATCAGGGTTGCCAGCCTCAGTAAAACCATGGACAGTATGTAAAAATCTGTGTTTTTTTTTTTACATCTGTCTCTGAAATGTCTAAAAATCCAGAGATTATAGCTGCCCCACCTCTCCAGTACCTTCTCAGCCAATAGAAACATGTCTGTTTATACTGTGTGATTGTATACTGTGCGTGTGTATACTGTGTGGCCCCATAATCTCTGATTGCCTGCGGGCCCCATAATCTCCTATTGAGTTGTCAGTCCACCCCTGGGTTGCCCTCAAAGGGTTGTATCTGTAAGACTAGATGTCCAGAGCACCTCATCCCCCTTACATCAGATGTCAAGCATCCCCTACCCTCCCTTACATCACAGTGCCCTTACCTTGTGCTGCTCCCGAGAAAAAGCTGGGACAAAGCTGGGAAGCAGAAAATGCAAGGTCTGGAGGAGGACCAGACTCACCTGCCGGAATCTGCTGAATGTTGAGACCAGGGGAGGTGGAGACAAGGGGGTGCTACGGCTGCACAGAGATATACAGGATCTGTAGGAGGAGTTCTGCCCTCCTTTCTGATGCCAACTGCTGAGATGGGGGAGGGGGCAGAGGAGGAGTTCTGTCCTCCGCTCTGATGCCGACTACTAAGACATGGTGGGGGCGGAGATGAGGGAGGTACCACAGCTGCAGGAGAGGTGTGGGGGCTTCACCGAGAGGCTGAGCTGGGTGCCGTTCCATGCATGTGGGCAGATCCCGTCCCCATTGTCATGATCTTGCCTGAGCCTGGACCAGCTCTGTAACAGCAGTAGACAGTCGACTACAACCCGCTGTCTGCTGAAAGCGGGTCACAGGAGGGCATAACGAACTGCACTTCTGTGATCCAAAGAAGGAGTACAGCCAAACTAGCTTTATCTGTACTTCTCCTTTTAATGCTGGATTACTGCACAGATTTGGAAAAAAATACACAAAAGGGCACCAAGAGTAAACAAAGAGTATGCTTGGCTTTTGTATTTAGACCAGTCATTCTCAACCAGGGTTCCTCCAGGGGATTCTTCCAGATGCAGTTGATTTAAATCCCATTTGATGGTGCCTACATGGTTCCTAAACCAATGCCAATTGACAGAGCCAACTGCAGGACACCAATGATATTTTTAGCTGTATGTAAGGGGTGCATTCTTCCTACTAGTGACCAATATAAGGGGCATTGCTCCCACTGACCACCAATATAAGGGAAAGTCTTCCTACTGACCACTGTCAGTGGTAAATGGTTTGTCTCATCACTGTTACTGATACATCTGCAAGAGAACTTGTTAGCTACTTATTTTGAAAATCAACAGACTTACTGGCTGGATTATCAGATAGAAATAAGGGAAATAAAGTCTAAAAAAGAAAACTAATGCAACCATCACCTCCAAGAATTGGTAAGCTGCAATCTAATAAATATTTGCTTATGGGTTTAATACTGCTTTAAGGCCAGTTAGTTTTAAGCTGGAATTCTACTTTAACCCCCTTCACGCCGACCATACGCAAATATTTTCTGTGGGGCCGCATAATTGCGTATCTGTCTTTGTGCTGGGAGCGCGCCACACTGCGCACTCCCAGCACAGAGGCCGGGGTATCACGAGAGCCATGGGCCCCATTCTAACGATCAGGCCCCGGATCTCCGTGATAGCCTCTGATTGGCTAGCACAGTGATCAGTCAATGTGAAGCCCGCCCTGTGTTTTCTGTCTTTGTAAAAGGACAAGAGAGCTACATTGTAAAAAATGAAAAATAAAAAGTGTGTGAAGAAAAAAAAATAATAATAATAATAATTAAAATGTAAATAAAATAAAAATTACAAAAAATAGTCAGTCAGTGCCAGGGTTAGTGTATGGGTCAAGGTCAGGATCAAAGGTCAAAGGTCAGGGTCAGTATTTTTGGACAGGAGTTTTTTTTTTTTTTTTTTTTTAATTAGTATCAGTTTCAGTCAGTGTCAGTGTGTTTTATATAGGATTAAAAAAAGCAAAATGCGCACTATTGTTTCTGGGCTGCACTACGGGTACAAACAGCAACTAGCATACACACTAATGTGATATCGCTGAGATCATCAGGAGCAGGAGGATTTGTTTTGAGTTGTTCTTTGGTGGTAGGTTATGGTAGTAGCAAGAAATATACATTTTAAACATTTTTTTTTTTTTTACTATTTTTTTTGGACTAGTTTTCCTTTGATAATAAAAAAAAAAATAGGAGATATCCGTTACCACTTACCACCAAATGAAAAAAACAAGGTATAATCCACCTGGATGCACAAAGTAGTTGTGATGAAATGTACGGTTTTACTAACACATGTCAAAGTTGCAAAATTGGGCTTAGGCATTTAGATTTGTTTTACACTTAGGCGCAAAGTGGTTAAAGAGGAACTGCAGTCTGCTCATATAACTTGTAATAAAAACATCTTTGCCATTCTGAAGCTTCCCTCCAACCACTTTGCATATTATTTTATATATACTATGATTCTGTACTTGAGGGGTAAACCTTCCAGAGCTGAAGTGGATATATTTATATTTTGTTAGTATCTTATTTATATAATTCCTGAAGAAGCCAAGTGGCGAAACATGTAGAAGGACCTTAATAACACCATTTATTCCATAGGATGATGAAATATATACATTTTTTTTTAACTCATTATGGATTTTTATTTTTTATTTTTAATAAATATTATCAATTTTAACAGTTATGTCCGGATAATTTATGTAGCACCTTGAAAATCCCTATCTTGTTCAATGTATAAAATACAACTAAAACAATTCAGATGACTAAAATATGACTAAAACTAAAATGGCATTTTAGTCAAAAGGCTAAAACTAGATCGAAATTTGATGTCAAAATTAACACTGATCTACAAGCGCCCCTTACCTCATAGGCAGTTTTTGATAAAGATGAACTAACCTTTTAAAGAGGAACTGCAATCTGCTCACATAATTTGTAATAAAAGCATCTTTGCCATTCTGAAGCTTCCCTCCAACCACTTTGCATATTATTTTATATATACTGTGATTCTGTACTTGCCAAATATGCTGCAGAAATCGCCCTCCACTAAGTCTGGCTGCAGCCATTTTAATTGTGGGCAGCTGAAGCTACTGCCTGTTCACTTCCTGGATTTACACAGAGGCAAACATCCAGCTCTGCAGCTTTCATTGGCCCTCTTATGACTCCCCCCATCCCTTCCTGGCAAACTATCACAAGAGTTAGAGTGAGAGCTGTGCATGATGTCATAAGCCTAGTCTAATGACCAGACAAGAAAGAGGAAGTGGGCTGTATAAGGTATTAACTGGCAGGAAAAAAACATGTTTTACTATCCAAAGTTAAAAAAACAAGGGCAGAAGATTTACTAGATGGAAAGTTGAAAAAATGAATGAAGGTCCACCTTAAGGAAGCCCATTCATTAGAAATGGGCTGCCAATGCACCACAATGGATAAAAAAAATGTCCCTTTTTTTCAAACTGCAGTGCACAGTTCATTGTGTTGGGGTGCAATTCACAATGAATGGCATAGTGAAAGTGTATTGGCTCGGTTAAACACTTGGAAGTGTTACCTACTGCTTTGATGTTGTTGGATGTATACCACCTTTTTGTACAATAAAAACTTTTTTGTTAGTAAAAAAAAAAGAAAGAAAGTGTATTGGCATGTGTTGGGGAAACACACTGCATAGTGAATATACCCTATTGCCGCGTACACACGATCGGAATTCTCGTCGGAAAAAGCTCTGACGGTTTTCCCGATGGGATTCCGCTCAAGTTGTCTTGCCTACAAACGGTCACACCAAATTCCGACCGCCAAGAACGCGGTGACGTACAACACTAGGACGAGCCGAGAAAAAATCAAGTTCAATGCTTCCAAGCATGCGTCGAATTTTGCGTGTCGGACTTGCATACACACGATCGGAATTTCTCAAATTTTTGCTGGCGGGAATTCGGCCAGCGATGGACCCTACACACGGTCGCATTTTCCAATGAAAAGCTCTCATCGGTCTTTTGCTGGCCGAAATTCCGATCGTGTGTACGCGGCATTAGACACTCAGCATTTTACATCGCATTGGAGAGTGATTGGGTTTTGGTGCATAATCAATTGTTATCAATAACATTTTTGATGTGCAAGGAATCATAGGAAAATAATCAAAACAAATATTTTTGGATCAAGCATTTTAATATACAATACTAACCGTTTTGTTCTGGAGTTCCAGTTTGTTTGGGGAACACAAATCTAAAGACTTTAGACATCGAGAAAAAGCCCCCTTTACATTCCTAACATGAGGCCATTGAAGATCATATTCAGAGGTCCATCCATTGTGAGCCATGGGTGGGGAAGGAGACGGAGGTGCACATAGTTATGGAGAATGTAATGTAAACATGGAGCTGAGTGACGGGCTGTAAATGGCCTGTTAGAAGGAAAAGGATGAAAGGCTGATGAACAGATCAAACTCAACGCTGCTGAAATATTTCTTTTTAGTGCAATCGAGGCGCTTTCAGCTGTGATATGATGCTGATAACACAGGGGACTCCTGGGAAAGACCAGATAGTTTAGCAGTTAGAGCAGGGTGACCAACTCACCGGGCAACCAGTCAAATCAGTCCGTGGTATGTCTTATGCCCCGTACACACGGTCGGAAAATCTGACCACAAAATCCATCGGATTTTTTCCGACGGATTTAGTCCGACACTGGTGTTGCATACACACGGTCGGACAAAGTTGTCAGAAAATCTGATCATTCTGAACGTGGTGACGTTTGTTGCCTACGACGGGACTACGTAGAGGCTAGTAGCCAATAGCTTTGTTCTTGTAATGTGATCTGAGCATGGGTAGCACTTTGTCCGTCGGACTACGCTACACACGATCGGAATTGGTGTGATCGGACTTTGTTGTCGGAAAATTTGAGAGCCAGGAGATAGAACTTTGTCCGTCGGAAAATCCGATGGAAAATGTCCGATGGTGCCTACACACGGTCGAAATTTCCGACAACATTGTCCGATAGGACAGAATCCATCGGAAAATCTGACCGTGTGTATGGGGCTTAAGACAGGTATCTGCACCCACTTCTGGGCATAAACTCCCACGGGAGTTTACGCAGCTTCCTGTCCAGGCGCGCTGTCTGCCGGGACACACACGTGTCCCGGCAGACATCGCTGAAGATTCTCATTGCGCCGCGCGACTCGCGCATGCGCAGTAGGGAGCCGGGAAGTGAAGCCGCAGGCTTTACTTCCTGATTCCTTCACCGAGAATGGCGCCGGCAACAGCAGAGAGCCGAGCGATCGATCGGCATCTACTGCCGACATCGCTGGAACTGGGAGACAGGTAAGTGTCCATTTTTTAAAAGTCAGCAGCTGCCAGTATTTGTAGCTGCTGGCTTTTAAAAAAAAATTTCAGGTACAGTCCCGCTTTAAGAACGGGATTTGCAAGCTTTGGCAATTGTTTGTTTTGCGGCTGTAATGATCTGTAATAGGAGTTTGAATTGGCGGTAGAAGAGAGTGGCCGGTTTTAAGTTTAAAAGTGCTATTGTAGGATCTGGATTGATAGGGATTTCAAACAGTGTTGAAATCATAAGAAATACATCTTTCCAGATTTTTTTTGCTACCGGGCAATACCACCAAGTATGGAGATGTGATCCAAGATCACCACAGCCACGTAAACACGATGGGGAATAGTTTGGAGCATATTTCGCAATTCTGACAGGGACCAAATACCACTGTGTGTGTACTGTAATTTGTCTCTAAGGCAGCTATGTTTTGTGAGGATGACTTGTGAGGATGACTTAGTTGTGATCCAAATCTTATCCCAATCGGCTGCTTCCAACGAAACCTCAAGATCCATCTCCTACTTAGCCACATATGATGGTGGGTCTGAGTTTGGTTTAGTAATAAGATGAGTGTAAGTTGAAATAAGTCCCTTTAGTGTGTGGGTCATGTTTACATATATTTTCAAAGCACGTTAATTTATCTAAATGAATTCTCTCTTGTATATAGGGCATAAAAAATGTTTTAATCTGAAGCTATCGAAAGAGCTCTGAATTAGGAAATTTTGGGACTTTCACATAAGCCAGGGAAAGTTTTGAATGAGTAGAGGATGCTAGTTCACAGAGTTGAGTTAAATTAGTGGAGGTCCATGCTTTAAAAGATTTAGGGGAAGACCAAGCAGGATAGAAAAGTGGATTTTTAAGAAATTCTAAAAGAGGTATATGGGGAGATTGTAGTCCATTTACTAATTTAAATGTATCCCAAATGGCCAGTGTATGTTTAGTTATAGGATTATTGAGTTTTTGTTACAGTCTGAGGAATTAGACCATACAAGGTTGGTTATTGAAAGTGGGTCGCAATCTACTGATTCCAGCGCAACCCAAAGCGGAATTTCACGTTTTGCATGATATTTAGGGATATGGGCTAATTGAGCTGCATGGTAATAGGTGGTAAAATTAGGAAACCCTAGTCCCCCTTTGGGCTTTGGAAGGTAAAGAGTGTGTTTGGGCAGATGGGGTTTCAAGGAGCCACTAATGAAAGTTAATGCCTTACGTTGTAGTATTATGAAAGTATGCTGGAACAGGGATAGGTAAAACTCGAAAAAGATAAAAAATTTTGGGCAGTATAGCCATCTATATTACATTAATTTTACCTATCCAAGATAATGGTAGAGAGGACCATTGTGTCAGAAGATTAGATATTTGATGCAAAATTGGAGGATAATTAGCAGGGAAAATGGCAGAAAGATTGGGTGTGAGAGTTATCCATAGGTAAAGAAGGCGTGAAGTGGACAGTGAGAAAGGGAGGGATGTTTGTGCTTGTTGTAAAATATGAGGAGGTAAAGAAATAATTTTAAGGCTATAGATTTTTGAGAGTTAATAATTAGAACAGATACATGGGCAAAGTGATCAAGTTTACTTTTAAGATTAGGAGCAAAAATATGAGGGTATGACATAAAGATTAAGATATCATCAGCAAATAGGCAAAGTGTATGTTGGTGACCAGCTAAATCTAGAATTTTAATAGAGGGGTCAGTACAGATTGATTGAGCAAGTGGTTCAATAAGTAGGGCAAATAAGAGTGGGGAAAGTGCACATCCCTGACACGTACCTCTACAGATGTCAAATAGGTTTGATTTATATCCAGCATATTTAACATAAGGTTTGGGATTTTTGTATAATGAGGAGACCCAGCTAAGAAAATGAGGACCAAATCCCCAACGCTGCAGGACAAAATGTAGGTAATGCCACAAAACTGCATCAAATGATTTTTTGATATCTGAACATAAGAGACAGATAAGTATTTGTCGTGATTTAGCTGCCTAAATTAGTAAAGTAGTCCTGTGTACATTATCTGCCGCTTGGCGCTGTGGGATAAAGCCAACCTGGTCTTTATTTATTGAAGAACCTATTACGCTAGTAACTTAATGTCAAGGTTGAGTAATGATATGGGTCTATAGTTAGAACAAGATGTATTGTCTGACTGAGATTTGGGGATCATTAAAATTATAGCCGGTTTCGGGGCGAAAGGATTGATCGTTAATGAGAGAATTAAATGCGTCTGTTAACATTGGAGCAAGGATATGAGAGAATTTCTTATAGTATAGGGCAGAGAAGCCATCTGGGCCTGGAATTTTATTTGGTTTAGAGTTAATTGCTAATTTTAATTTAGATAGCTGTAATGGGGCTTTCAAGACAATAGGAATAGTAGGAAGTTTGATTTGTGAAAAAAATTGTTCCGCTAAAGTTTGATCAAAAGATCCTTCCTTTTTATATAAGGAGGTAAGATGTTTTTGAAAGGTGTGGAGGATCTTTACTGGATTACTAGTAAATGTATCATGAGATAATTTCAGTCAAATCTGTTTAAAGGGAAGAAGATTTCGTTTTTTAAGTGCTTGGGCTAAAAGAGTGTCTGTTTTTTTCGCTTTAAGATAAAAATGTATGTTTAGACTTACATAACATTGTATTTACAGATTCTGATTAAAAAAAGGTCAAGGTTTAAACGTGCTTTATCAAGCTGTATTTTAGTCACAGGGGTAGGATTGGATTGAAAGTTTGTGTGGCATGTATTCAATTCTGCTTCTAATTTTTGTTTTAGTTGTCGTTTTTCTCTTTTAGGAAATGAGGCTTGGCGTATACAAACCCCACGGAGAACAGGTTTATGTGCTTCCCATAGGGTCAGTGGGGATATATCAGGGGTCTCATTATTGGTCAGGTAATCTTTTATGGCCATTTCTAGATCAGAGGAGTTTGATGGATGAGATAGGATTGAGTCATTAATATGCCATGTAGAATCTTGTGTTTTGGGTATAATGCCCCATACACACGGTCGGATTTTCCGACAGAAAATGTCCTATCGGACAATGTTGTGTGAAATTCCGACCGTGTGTAGGCTCCATCGGACTTTTTCCATTGGATTTTCCGACGGACAAAGTTTTATCTCCTGCTCTCAAATTTTCCGACAACAAATTCCAATCAGACTTTTTCCGATTGTGTGTAGCGAATTCCGACGGACAAAGTGCCACGCATGCTCAGATCACATTACAAGACCAAAGCTATTGGCTACTAGCCTCTACGTAGTCCCGTCGTAGGCAACAAACGTCACCACGTTCAGAATGATCGGATTTTCCGACAACTTTGTCCGACCGTGTGTATGCAACACCAGTGTCGGACAAAACCCGTCGGAAAAAATCCGATGGATTTTGTGATCGGATTTTCCGACCGTGTGTACGGGGCATTAGAGAAGTGGAATTTGAAAGTACAGCACAGTGGTCAGTCCATGTAAAAGGGAATAATAGATGAAGAAAAGAGTTCAGGGGTCATGTCTATTGAGATCAAAATGTGATCAATACGGGAAAATTATTTATAAAGTAAATTGGCGCCTAGCAGGATTGATTTCACGCCAAGAATCTAATAAAGAGTGTTGTTGAAGTTGTTGGAACTTACAAGATTGAGAACTAGATGCAATAGGAGTTGGGGATTTATCTAAAAGAGGATAAAGGATTGGTTTCTTGGAGGCATACAACATGTGCTTTTAAGGAAGCTAAGGAGCAAAAAACAAACCGCTTTTGTGCAATATTTAGACCTTGTACGTTTAATGTAAGGACATTTAAGGGGGGCATCGGTAAATCTTAAAGGAAATATTGTAGTATACTGCATTCATAGATTGTGAGTCTACAATTACCCCAGGGGGGGAACCAAGATATAGCCAATGGCTGCGCTGCTATCAATCTATCCAATCAAGAGCCGGGACCCCGTGGAGAGAGGGACAGTTTGTCCCCGCCGAGGAGATGAAGGGGCTCAGGTAAGTAAAACGGGTGGCTGGGGGCTGGTGACTGCCAGGTATTTTTTTCACCTTAATGCATTGGATGAAAATGAGAGGTGATTTTTGCAGTCAGTTGCTCTTCATTCACTGCTTAGGATAGCGGAAGAGAGGTGACTAAATTGCTTAAAGCCCAACTCTGGGCAACTAAAAACTGATCCCTTGAAGTAGGGCTGTGCCTGCCGTGGAAGGGTTATGTGCTCGTTTAGGTCTGGGGGAACATAAACAGTTTTTTTTACCTTCTACTTCTTCCCACAGCTAGAATGGTACAGGCAGTACCTTTTCCTCCCCACGCTCCTTCGGTCTAGGGTGCAAACTTCATCAAGACCAAAGGTCTAAAACCCTGCTTTGGACGAAATGACAGTGAGGGACAGTCCACTGCTGGAGTGTAGGGGGTGCCTCTGCCAGGGGAGTGGAGGATCAGGTAGGTAAAACTGTTTCTCCTCTCCCCTAGCTTTCAACTTCCTATAGATAACTTTGTCCCAAGATGAAGAGATGAAATGATGATTGGACAATTCTGTTGCTGTAAGATATTTCTTTTGAAAGATTTTGCTATAAAAACTTACACCCTGGAATTTAAAAAATGTTAATCAAACATAGATTTTCCCGGACAATCATTATTGCTATCCTGAGATATTCCTGCAACCATCTTATTAGCCTACATAAACATGCAGGTTTATAGCGCAACTCCACTTTTGTTGAGAAAAAAACATTCCCCTATGGGTGATCTATGTACATTGCAGGGATTATAACAACCTTTGTTGCAGATTCCTACCTTTTGTTATTCTGAAGAAATTCATGTGTGTTTGTCTGTGCCTCTGTACTAAGTGGGTCTAATGGGAGTTGTTTCATAATTAACTGTCAGGTGTGCAGCTGCAGGGCACTAATGAGGAAATCTGCTGGGCCTGCATCCCTTTAGCCATGCTCCTATTGAAAGTATCTCTCCAAAAATTACATTTTGTTGCAGGGGATGCCTGAAATCTGACTTGTGTCTTAGGCAAACTTCTGGGAAAATTGGGGAGCGAATCACACAAGCAGGAAATTATGTTTCTGGGGAGTGGTCAGTACAAACTCTGTGTACAGAGCAGAATACATATTGGCCTAAATCAGGGGTGCCCAACCTTTTGAAGAGCGAGGGCCACTTAAGCGACTTGGTAACCGGTCGCGGGCCACAATGAGCGGAGCGGGTGGATGGCATGTCTGTGTCGGATCGGATTGGAGGTAGGACGCAAGTCGGTTTATGTCTGCCACTACTTAGAGGTGAATGGAGGGTCCAATTGGTCGGACTGTCAGACTGATCGTGTGAAAGGGGCCCAAGGCTGCTTTCACACTGATGCGCTGCGGTTTACCCGCACCCCGGGGGAAACGCAGTGTACCTTTGGCTTTCCTGCACTTTGCAATAGACTTCTATTATATTCTGCAGGTTTGGTGCACTTTCCAAAAGCTCATCAAACTCTCAGGTAATAACAGAAGTCTATAGCTCAATGCAGGTAACCCACAGGTAAACTGCTCTGCACCTGCGGATCAGTTTGAAAGCAGCCCGGTAACCACTGCAGAACAGATATGCTCATAAATACACTGTGATTTTAGTAATAAACTGACCTTTAATAACAGTATTCTATTCCATCCCAGAGCAGGAGGTCGCGGGCCACATTAGAGGGCTCCGCGGGCTACATGTGGCCCCCGGGCCACTGGTTGGGCACCCTTGGCCTAAATTGATGAGAAAATTTGATTTTTGAATTTTTTTTTATTGGATATGTGTTATAGCAGAAAGTAAAAAATATTGTTTTTTTTTTTTCAAAATTGTTGTTTTTTTTTGTAATTAGCGCAAAAAATAAAAACCGCAGCTGTGATCAAATACAACCAAAATAAAGCTCTATTTCTGGGAAAAATAGGACATCAATTTTATTTGGGTACAGCATCGCACGACCACGCAATTGTCAGTTAAAATAACGCAGCACTGTATCGCAAAAAATGGCCTGGTCATGAAGGGGGGGGGGTAAACCTTCCAGAGCTGAAGTGGATATATTTATATTTTGTTAGCATCCTATTTGCATAATTCCTGAAGAAGTCAAGCGGCGAAACATGTAGAAGGACCTTAATAACACCATTTATTCCATAGGATGATGAAATATATACTTTTTTTTTAACTCATTATGGATTTTAATTTTTTATTTTTAATAAATATTATCAATTTTAACAGTTATGTCCGGATAATTTATGTAGCACCTTGAAAATCCCTATCTTGTTCAATGTATAAAATACAACTAAAACTAAAATGGCATTTTAGTCAAAAGGCTATGACTAAAACTAGATCGAAATTTGACGTCAAAATTAACACTGATCTACAAGCGCCCCTTACCTCATAGGCAGTTTTTGATAAAGATGAACTAACCTTTTAAAGAGGAACTGCAATCTGCTCACATAATTTGTAATAAAAGCATCTTTGCCATTCTGAAGCTTCCCTCCAACCACTTTGCACATTATTTTGTATATACTGTGATTCTGTACTTGCCAAATATGCTGCAGAAATCTCCCTCCACTGAGTCTGGCTGCATCCATTTTAACTGTGGGCAGCTGAAGCTGCTGCCTGTTCACTTCCTGGATTTACACAGACATACAGAGGCACACCTCCAGCTCTGCAGCACTCATTGGCCCTCTTATGACTCATCCCCCCTCCCTTCCTGGCAAACTCTCACGAGAGTGAGAGAAAGAGCTGTGCATGATGTCATAAGCCTAGGCTTTTTACCAGGCAAGAAACAGGAAGTGGGCTGTATAAGGTATTTACTGATGGAAAAAAGTTAAAACAACAAGGGCAGAAGATTTGATGGATGGAAAGATGAAAAAACAACTGAAGTTTCCGTTTTAAGTTAAAAAAAAACATGCACCATTCATGTAAAAAGTAAAAGTTTACAAGAGCTAAGAAGTATTGTGAAAAAAAATGTGCCCACGTCTGATTTTGAACCAAAACATCTCAGATAGATTTCATCCATGATCAATCAACCTGTCCTAGCCAGCCGTAGGAGTTATTAATTAAGCTGCAGAACAGCTTTTAACTGTACTATTAAAGTTTAATCATCAACTGCAGCGGTAACTCTTCAATTACCTAGAAATGCAAGATATTCTTTATCGGAACGCCCTGCCAAGACAGCTGGCAAACTACATCATAAAATGAAGTTTAGGTACAGTGGAAAGTTTGACTCATGATATTGTGTAATTTCTTTGCAATTAATAAGTCATATTCCACCAACGTCAGCTGTCTGATGGCCTGAGAGGTGGCCACTGTCTTCTATGGTACAAGGCCAAGGGCAATAGGAGATGCGTAGGTGGCTAAAATACACGACTTCCCAAATGGTATCAAAATGGGCACCATGATTAAAAAGGACTTCAGGCACAGAGCTACGTACTTAGTTCAAATAAACATAAATAAACAAAATGATCTGTTATTCTTCATAGCCACTCCTGTAACCTACACATTCTGCCGAACCTCACAGCCAAGATGTGGACCCTACAGTTCAGTTCACTAGAAATTAGGTCAATTTAGAGATTTCACACTGCCAAATTGTTGACTACAATTGGAAAATTTCAGCAAAATTTTTTCCATTTTCCTCATGTGAGGGTGAAATAAGTTTTAAATGGCCCCTGAGGGTTAGAAGTGGTCCTTTGAACTATCATGAACTCTCATTAGCTGGAAACATAATGTTAGATATTAACTATTAGAGCAGGGGAGGCCCGTCCATTGTGGGTGCACGGGCGCCACCTCCCCTGTCCACCGCCACCGCCCTCCCTATCCATGTGCCCGGCCCCTTTCAGGATGCCAGGCGCATTAATTCCTATGGCTGGGGGGGTGTGTTGTTTGAAGAACCTCAAAGCCCTCAAAATAGGATGGGCTTGGGGTGCAGAGCATTGCGTCTGGAGCCCACACAGTTGTGTTGCCACAGCGAATGAATATTTGCTGTTGCAACACTGATCCTCCTCTCTGCCAATCGGGAAGTGGGTCTGATACCCATTACCTGATTGTCTGAAAGGACAGGCGATCCTATTGGATGCCTTCTGGTCATGTCCACTCTTGAAACCCTTCTGGATCAAGGTCAGGATGATATATTAGAAATTAACTAAGTTTCCCGTACCTGACTGCCCAGCCTTTTTCCTGCTGCACCACTCCTCCATACCAATGAAGCCTATAAGAGATCCATACTAAGTCATCTTTTGAATGCAGCTAAATACAGTATCTCCCTCCCTAAAGTGGAAGGACCACAATCTCCCTTCAATATAACTGTAGAGGATATGAGATGCATGGAGGGTTTATTCATACTAACTCTTTTTTTATAAAAAAATATCAGCTTACTTTTTTGGATGCTTTTTTCTAGAACTTCCAGCAAGGAAAAATTCTACCTAGTTCTCTTTGTTTATGAGGGGGCTGGGAATCTGTGTTTGCCATCCTTAACATTGCCTGTACTGTACAGACCGATATCATCTCATCGGCTTTACTAGATTTGAACACTGTCTTACCAAAGAGTTAAAGGTTTAGGAGCTAGGCCTCCTAATTGTATGTTAATGGGAACAGGACTCATCCTGGGATAGCTGAGAAATGCTTGCAGTAAGCCACAAGACCTTCTCTCCAGAAACATTGTAAAGGTAAAAAAATATTTAAAAAAAAAAGTAATATATACATATAGTGTTTTTTTTTTCAAATTTGACTGCATAAGTGGACATATACTAGGGTTTTTCAACCAGGGTTCCGTAGTACCCTAGGGTTCCTACAAAGGTTGATAGGGGTTCCTTGAGCAATGACAAATTTTTGCCTCTCAGATAATTTCCCACTGGCACCATTGATCTTTTTAACTATCTGTAAGGGGGTAATTCTTCCCAATGACCACAAATGTAAGGAGCTGTTTTTAAAAAAAAAAATTTATTGGCTCACTTTTATTCCTATTACAAGGAATTAAACATCCCTTGTAATAGAAAAAAGCATGTCAGGTCCTCTTAAATATGAGATCTGGGGTCAAAAAGTCCTCAGATCTCATATTTGGACTTCAATAAAAAAATAAAATAAATGTAATTTGAAAAAATGACATTTGTAAATTTCTATTTAAGAGGTATGGGCGGAAGTGACGTTTTTGACGTCGCTTCCGCCCTCCTATGGTATAGAGATGAGTGGTGGCCATCTTAGCGTCACTCATCTCTATGCACATCAGGGGAAAGGACCCGATCGCCTCGGCCGCTGCCGACGGTTCCGGTAAGCGGCGGAAGGCACGGGAGAGCGGCGGGAGGGGGGGCACCTCTCCCGCCGCCGATAACGGTGATCTCGCGGCGAATCCGCCACGATGACCACCATTATCGGACAGCCGACCGGCGCCTGAAGAGATGGATATCTCGGTTGTGGCAGCAGCTGCTGCCGTTACCGAGATATCCCTCTTCAAAAAAGGGACGTACATCGTCTTGCGCCGGTCGGAAAGTGGTTAAGGAGTACCATTAGCCTGTTTAAGCCATTCGGCTTGCTATCATATCACTGTGCCTTATTGGATATAATCTAATGAGCTCCAACTGCCGGTGAAGACTAGCAGGCCTGCATCTTGGACATTGCTGTTGTTACCATTTAAAGGGTCCTATTCTATCCCTATTTCGTCTGATCTCTCATTAGGTTATAAAGGTTGAATAGGCCGGCCCGGGGGTTCCCCTTTAGTGTGTGACTACCTGCCTTAGATAGCTAACCCTTTACTGTCCTTATAGGTCATGCTCCAGGTGGTACTTTCATTGTACATATATGTATATTATGCTCTTGTGCTGTTGAACTGTTCCTAAACTGTCTTGTCAGGAAATTATTCTCCGAAGTCTGGGCTGTTATCCAGAACTCGGTTGACCAATTACCCTCCTTTGTATATAAATACCACATTGCTTACTCCAGTAAAATCTGAGATAATATAAACATATTTGACTTGTGTGACATGTCATTTAAAGGTGCTGTAAAAGACTTCTGAACCCAGAGTGGCAGGTGGGTTGGAATGTTCACAGGGTCATGGCGATGCAGATGAACAGGTAAATCGAAGCAGTGCTCAAGGGGACCATGCTACATCGATATAGTCATTTTTAGCAGGGGTTCCCTGAGACTGGAAAGTCATATCAAGGGTTCCTCTGTGTTGAAAAGATTGAGAAAATCTGACATGCACTTTAAGAAAAATGCATTTGGCGTTAATTTCTCATATTAAACACGTCTCTAAGAAATAGATTCTTTGTTTGTACATTTACATATCAGGATTACTGTGGCATGTCATCTGTATTTCAATGCTGAAAAAAAAAAATGTATTGAAACAAAGATAAGTTGTGCAGTACATATAAAATATAAAATTCCTTTTATAGAACTGGTGTTATGGAGACTACTTTTTACAAGACTACTTTTTTAGTCTTGTCTGAACATACATCTAGGACTTTCATTTCATTTTTTTCCTAAATCCATAAGAGCTACTGGGTTCCTGCTGAATGTTTGTCGACAGAATGGTAACTATTATGGGTGGTGTGGTTCTTATTTTCTTTTTCTTTTTCTTTCTCTTTCTTTCTCCCAAATCTAGCTTGCAATACATAATTAATCAATGTAAGTTTTCTGTCATGCTAAATAACCAGATTAAGTCTGGGCATGAATCGGATATGTAATCTTTGCCCTGTAAACACAAGACTAAAGTTTCAGCTTGCTAACTACCTGGTTGGGTGGTCCTAAGGCCAGGAAAAGGCCTGCTCATTGCAGAACATAAAGGGTCACATTTCTTGTCAGTACAGCTTTTCCCCACGATCAGTATGAGTCCGTTGATGTTGAGTCTTCCAGGAAAGGTCATCTCTCTTCAGGTCCTAGCGATCAGAACTGACTTTCTTGGACTGTTTATCACCTAATATGACCAAACAATCCTGAGTGATCCATTAGCTTTGAAACGTATTTAGCCCCAAAACAAATAATTAGTCATAGAGTGGAGTTGAGCTGAAGTAGCATCAGCAGTGGGGGGCTTCACCTCATTTGGGGGGAAACCCCAGTGAAAGTTCCACAGTCAAAAATATTGTATGCTAGTAACTGTACTTTGTTAATATTTGTATATGCAGACCACACATGATATTTTTTCCACATTTACATGTGTTTTTATTTCCACATTTACATGTAGACCACACTGTCTGGCAAACATGACAGTTACAGGGGTTCAAACACATGATAACATGCTATGAGGTGCTATCTACAATTGTTTTTTATTCCATTGATTTAAACCCCTTTTTTTCCAAAATAAAGAACCATGTTGCTGTAACAGTACTTACAATAATTGCCCCCTGTGTTGATGGCCTTCCCTGTTAAAAATCTTCATTCCTCTTCTCCCCCTGCCCCACCTCACCAGTGGATACCCCCACAGCTAGCTTAATTAAGCAGCTGGACCTGTCACCCTTTGACCCCCCCAGGTGTACTATCAGTTTCTGCAATGAAAAGAGCTTTAGGAATGGAGGAAGGGCATATGTATGAAAGGTCTATGTAGTGGAACAGGGAAAGTGGAAAGTGCCAGCTTGTGTTGTGAATGGAGAAGCTGGAGAAGAGCACTTTTATTCACAAAATGACAAGCTAACAACAGCACACACTGGCTAATACACTTGTCTGAGACAGCCTAGTGTAGTACCCGGCTTGTGCTTCTGTCAGCTTTTTTTTTTTTGCCAATGAAAATGCTCTTCTCTTCAGAAAACTTATGCAACCAACACTAATGCCGCGTACACACGACCAGACTTTTCAACAGCAAAGGTCCGACGGAACAAATCCGTCGGATAATTTGATCGTGTGTGGGCTCCATCGGACTTTTGCTGTAGAAAAATCTGACAGACTTTAGAAATAGAACATGCTTCAAATTTTACCGCCCGAACTCCATCGGACCCAGTTCCTATCGAAAAATCCGCTCGTCACAAACAACAACGCTAGGGCAGCTATTGGCTACTGGCTACAAACCTCCTTATTCTAGTCCAGTCGTACGTCATCACGTTCGAATCCGTTGGACTTTAGTGTGATTGTGTGTGGCCAGGTCCGCTCATTCGGAAAGTTTGTCGGAACTCCGTCGGAACTCCGTCGGAACTCCGTCGAAAGTCTGTCGGAAAGACCGTCGGACCTAGTCCATTGAAAAGTCCGCACGTGTGTACGTGGCATAAGGACTGATAAGCAGCAATATATTACATTTTTGTTTTTGGGTTTAGATATGCTAAACCTCTTCTCGCCCAAGGTACATCATATGACGTTGTTGACTTTGTGCGGGTATATCTGAATGATGCCTGCAGCTACAGGCATCATTCAGATATCGTCTTTTTCAGCTGGCGATTCCCTACACCATAAGAATGATCATAGCGGCTGTTCCGCCGATTGATCGTTCTTACGGGTGGCGAGAGGGGAACGACCCATTCGGGTGAGTCGGAGACAGGATCTGCTGGCCCCCCATGGTGACCATAGAGATTTCCAGTGGACCAGATGGTCGCCGGAGTCTCTATGATTGTTCGGAGGCCGGGCGCGATGTTATGACGTCACGCCCAGCCTCTGCATTCAAACAAATGGCGCCGCCTCTGCTGGGAAGCCAAAATCGTTTTTCTTTTTTTTTTTATTTCAGGCTTCCCAGCCTAGAGGTGAGATGTGGGATCCTTATGACCCCATAGCTCATTGTAAAGAGGATCAATCATGCCATATTCCTATTACAAGGGATGTTTACATTCCTTGTAATAGAAATAAAAGTGATCCAAAAAATCTTTTTTTTTTTTAAAGTTACAAAAAGTAATAATTTTAAAGCGCCCCTGTCCCCGTGTGCTCCCACGCGGAAGCGAACGCATACGTAAGTCCCGCCCACATAGGAAAACGGTGTTCAAAGCACACATGTGGGGTATCGATGCGAACGTTAGAGCAAGAGCAATCATTTGAGCCCTAGACCTTCTCTGTAACTCAAAAGATTTTTAAGCACCGAAGTTTGGCGCAATTCCACGAGCGTGTGCAATTTTGAAGCATGAAATGTTAGGTATCTATTTATTCGATGTAACTTCATATTTCACATTATGCAAAAAAATTGTGCTAACTTTAATGTTTTTTCTTTTTTTAAAGCATGAAACAGTTATTTTCGAAAAAAAGTGTGCTGCACAAATACCATGCAAGATATAAAGTTGCAACCACCACAATTGTATTCTCTAGGGTCTTTGCTAAAAAAAAACATATATAATGTTTAGGGGTTCTATGTAATTTTCTAGCCAAAAAAATGATGAATTTTACATGTAGGAGAGAAATGTCAGAATTGGCCTGGATGGGAAGTTGTTAAAGTCTATCAAAACTACATGTCCATTAAACACTAACCGGTCCACTGGTTAGTGCATTGGATTTTTACTCAGAATTTTTACAGCTGCTATCTAAGGACTGCTAGAGAGCTGTTACATGAGAGGGAAAATACAACACCTACAACAGCCTCCACACACAGGTACTGTTAATGGAATAGCAAGAGGAATGGTATGGGTCACAATAATGTAGGGTTGTCCAAGCTTTTGACCTTCCTGGGCCACATTGGAAGAAGAGGAATTTTCTTGGGCCACACATAAAATACACTAACAATAAAGAAAGCTGATGAGCAGAAAAGGTCGGGCAGATCAAGTCATCAAGTTAACCATCACTGATATAGTATAATTAAACTTATTTTTTTTAAATATTTCTAGTAAAAGAGGGCAACATAAAACTAGGGCAATATTTGACATTGTTTCTAATAAACTAATGCATTAATATCTGGTTGGATGGATGAAGTGGTGAAGAAGAGTGGTGAACTGAGACCTTGTATTGATTATAGGGGTCTCAATCTTTCATGATTAAGAATGCCTATCCGATTCCGTTGATTACAGAGTTATTTGACTGCCTCAAGCTTGATTTGAGAGGGGCATACAATCTCGTGAGGATAAAGGAGGGCTACGAGTGGAAAACTGCGTTTAATACCAGAACAGGCCATTATGAGTACCTTGTAATTAAAAAACAAATTTTTGTTTCGCTAAAGGACAAGACTTGTATGCATGGGTGTATTTTACATGTGGAGAGGGGAGGGAAAAGGAGGGGAGAAATGATAGACAGAAGATTCCTGTTTATGTCCAAGAATCTGGTTCTGTTTGGCAGAGGCAGCAAAGAGTCAATAGACAAATTATTTCAAAAGATGGCTCCTTGTACTGGTGGGATTATTGTCAATAGTTTATAGCAATCTCTAGCCTGGTAGTTTTATCCCAGGGAAAGAAAATACTGGCACAAAGCAGGAGGCAGCAGGCTGAAGGGCAGAAGACACCTTGGAGAGGATACAAAAACAAAGACAAGCAGCGCCAACCTAAGTGCAGTAGTATGTCACAAAAGCTGCCCGGCCGCCCTGCTTCTCTGAGGACGCCGAACCAATACAAGTACAACAGGTATCGGATTAAGCATTGGAGCATTTGCATGAGTACTCTTGCAAATGCTCGGTATCGGCACCGATACTGATACTAGGATCGGTATAGGTGCAACCCTAGTTATCAACCCATAATAAATAGGAAGTGCCGAAAAAAGAATTTTACAGGAGACTACAAATTAAATAAAAACAATTTTTGAAAATTACATCTATAGAGTGGATTTACTAAAGGCAAGTAGACTGTGCACACTGCGTAGTGTAGTTTAACTCTTTTTTTCTTAGTAAATGTCAGTGTGGTTCGGCCTCTCTTTGTAAAGAATACCCAATCAGGTGTGAGGAAATGATTGGATGATGAAAATCAGCAGAGCCTTACCACATTTACTAAGCTCTGGGGAAAATTAATGAAACTGCACTTGCAGAGTGCACAGTCTATTTAAATAACCTCACTGTGTTTCCAGCTTATACAAGATATTAGGCCCGGTTCACACTGCTGCGGTGAGGGAGATTGCATATGATTCGCACCACACTGCAGTTCAAATCATATGCGATCTCTGTGCGATGCGAATTCAGCCATACAGATAGTATGGCTGAATTCTCATCGCATTCGGCCCAAACTCGCACAGGACCCTTTTTTTCGGTCCGCAGCAGAATCAGATCGCATGGTGTTCTCACCATGCGATCCGATTCCTGTCCGAGTTTGCAGATCGCATTGCGATATGCGAGCTGATATGGGGGTGTCATTAACATTTCACTGACATTCCCAGCAGCTCGCATAGGGCAGTGTGAACTGCCGGCGGGAGACATGCGGTGCGGGAACCCGCAGTAGATTTTCAGCGTTCCTGCACCGCAGCAGTGTGAACCGGGCCTTAGTGATTGGGTTTAGAAAAGTAAAAAAAAAAAAAGTATTAGCCCTGGTTCACATTGATGCAATTTGGCATGTGATTTGACATCGGCGGTAATAGCGGGCAATAGCACCGTCCGAATAGGTGCGACACCGCATTTCTGGCGCCGCACCGATTCCCAAAAGTAGTTTCTGTACTACTTTTGGTGATTTTTGGGGTGTATTTCCATTTACATCTGTGTAGAAACCCGCGCAGATGTCTCTGAAATTGCCCCCGAAATCGGGGCTGACATGAGGGAATGAAATTGTGCGTTTTCAGCTGAACTCTGTGAACCAGAGCTTAAAGACAGAAACAGGCAATCAACTAGCATTTTAAGATCTACTTTTTGGGATTGAATAAAACACAATTCTTATTGACCCATGGCTGGCTTACAGATTAGTACTCCATGCCACTCCTCAGTATGCTGCATTTTAATAAATTATATAGAATTGTTCTCAGCTTGCTGGAATAAAGCAGCATGGAATGGGTGAACCATTTTGGAATGGTTTGCCATCAGGCGGGCTTCTGGTAGACATCACACCTCACCTAGGACTTCCTATGGAAGGCTATTAATTTTGAATAAAAACTTATGGGTTAGAAGTCAGACCCCCCTCCCTCCTTTTCACTTTCAGTGCGGTCAGAGACCCCTCATTCTTCTAGGATTGAAGGTGAGATAAACTTTAACGTCAAGGTGGAAGTGACACCTGGGAACAATTTAACAATCATGTGTTCCTTGCTGATTACTAGCATATGCCTTTGTTTTCACAAGCCCAGTACTGTGTGCTCACAGGAGATACTGCATGATCTGAGTGTATAGGACTGACAACCCACGGGGGCAATGTCACTGCATCAGAACAGCGCCTACTGTACTACCTCCCATTTGCAGGAGAGATCACTGAGCTGATTACTAGAGCAAGGGAGGGGGCTACATACTTCAACCTACCACCATTCTATCCCACTGTACTCTTGTGCTACAAAAATGCTGGCTTTATTGGAAATTACTTCTTCACACATAGTAAAAATTGGGTCATTTATATATACGAGCAGTATGGTGGCTAAGTGGTTAGCACCTTTGCCTAGCAGCACTAGGGCCATTGGTTTAAATCCCAACCATGGCACTACCCGCCTGGAGTTTGCATGTTCTCCCTGTGCCAGCGTGGGTTTACTCCCACACAAAGACATGCTGGTAGGTTAATTGGTTCCTGTCCAAATTGGCCCTAGTATGTGTATGTATGAATGTGAGCTAGGAACATAGATTGTAAGCTCCTTGGAGGCAGGGACTGATATGAGTATTCAATATATATGTAAAGTGTTGCATAACTTGACAGTGCTATATAATTACCTGTAATAAATTAATGATGTAAGATTTATCTTTTGATATGTTGTACATAGTAGATATGCTCCAAACCAAACCAAATCTACCATTTGGCAGACTTGGTCTGCACCTACAGGTGGCAGAGGCAAAGAGCCAGTTTTTCCCTATATAGTCATCTGCCACATACTTTTTCCCATTACCAACAAAAATGCAGTAATTTCATATAAGTCTATTTACACATACTTACAGTGGCAGCCCATCCATTAGGGGCGTGATCTACATACAGGGCGCCAGACTATGGATTCTAATGGGTGGGGGGGGGGGGGGTTTGAAGCACGTGATTAGAGCCAGAGGCTGTAATAAGCTTCAAAAAAAGGGTGGGCTTGGGGCACAGAGTACTGCGCCCCGATCCCACCCAGTTGTGTGACAATAGCGAATGAATATTTGCTATTTTCACACTAAACCTCCTCCCCACCAATCAGGAAATGTGTCGTGAGATGGATTTTCTTTCCCTTGTTTACATAGTCATCTCCCCGTTCTGCCTCTCCATGCCACGATCACGGGCCACCGGCAGACGTTGAGTCCACGGGCCCGCGACATGCTCCCACGGCGCGCACGCGCCCGCTAGCCGCCGATGATGGATTGACGTACGGGTACGTCGTTTTGCGCACCCGTGCCACTTTGCCAACGTATTTTGGCGTGAGCCGGTCAGCAAGTGGTTAAGTGCCTATTTAATCTAGGGCACAGGTGTCAAACACAAGGCCGGCGGGCCGAATCCAGCCCTCCAGGCCATTTCATGTGGCCCTCACACCTCTCCTGCAGCCGCAGGAGAGCTCCAGCCCTCCTCTGGTCCTGCTCCAGACCCCTACTTTCTGCTTTCAAGCAATGCATCCAGCTTCTTCCTAGCAGCAGCATAAGGAAAGGGGGTGCACTGTGATGTTAGGGAGAGTAGGGGACTCAACTTCTGATGGTGGGGTGGTTCTTGACATCTAATGTAAGGGAAGGGGATGCACTGGACATCTAATCTTACAGATACAATCGGCCCTTTTGAGGACAATCATAATGGTGATGCGGCCAACAATGAAATTGAGTTTGACACCCCTGGTCTAGGGGGTGCAGGGATAAGGTGTTTTACTTACCCTATGGTCTGGCAGGATCCAGCATTGTTCGCTTCTACTCCAAGCTCCAGGCTGTGGGCGGTCCCTCAGCATCATTACGTACAGAGAAGGGGTATTAACTCTGCATTGCACATCGAGATGGTAAACATGCAACCACAACTGTAGTAATTAGAGAGGCGGTATCGCTGGAATGGTCGCATGGATGGAGGTAGCCTACAAGAGCAAAGACTAAAGAAAGTACTGTGGAACCTTGGATTGCGATTTACGAGCGTTTCGCAATACAAGCTATTTTTTTTTAATCGTTGTCTCGCAAGATGAGCAGGATTTAAGCCGCTGGGGTGTGCATTACTGCATTTGGCCAGAGGTGTGGGGGCGTCGGTGACACTCGGAGACACTCAGAGCCACTCAGAGATGCTCAGAGACACTCGTAAATACTCTGTTCCCGAGTGTCTCCAAGCATCTCCGAGCATTTCCGAGTGTCTCCGACGCCCCCACACATCTGGTCACATGCGGTACTGCATAGACAAGCAGCGGCTGTGGAACGAATTATCTGAGTTGCCATTATTTCCTATGATATATGAGTGCTTTGGATTACAAGCATTCTTCTGGAACGAATTATGCTCATAATACAAGTTATTACTGTATTACACCTTATTCTTGCACTACTAGACTAAACAAGCATTTACCACTTCAGCTTTAAGTATAACTTGCTAATAAACAAGGGAATCCTCTTCTTCTCCCCACGTTGTTCACTGGGAACCTATTTCTGATTAGTCCGATCTTTTCATATGACCATTGAGGGTCAACAAAGTCTTCTCTTGTCCATAGTGATTGTTCAGTTACAATTCAGACATTGCTCCCCATGTTTTAGTTATTCACATTATGTGCCAGCCAGCATTCTTCTGTGCTAAATGTTGGATGCCACCCTGGTCATATGTAGTATAGACCACCCTTTACCACGTCCCTGTAAAGTCACGGAGAGAAAGCCCGGTGCATAGTTTTATTGTCATCTTTTGTTTGTTGCCTAACAAAGGAGGTCTTAGCCCCCAATAGTTTACCTGTTGCATATCACTCCAAAAAAAATAGAGGAATCTATAATTAAACGTTAAGTCATTCTTCACCTCTACCTGTGTTGTGGGTTATTTCTCATGTGTGGAGTACCAGCTGGTATGTAATAAGCACTTTGCTTTTTATTTAGCAGCTGGTGTATAATAAGCAGGTTGCCTCATATTTCCATTCACACCCATGGAAATCTCCCCATCTACAGATGAACCAAACAATAGCAGCTCAGGCACACACATGGCAAAAGGGAGCACTTGATGCTCATCAGGCCTTTCCAGTGTTCAAGTGGTACATGGAGCCTCATAGCTTGGATTCACACCTATGCATTTTCCCCTTTGATGCATTTTCCATTGAAATCAAAAGAAGAGCTTCAAAATGTGTGTTTACTAATCCACATCAACACATCTTGATGTGCATCGTGGTGCATTTACGCACGATATGTATCTCAATATACACTATATTGCCAAAAGTATTGGGAAACCCCTCCAAATCATTGGATTCAGGTGTTCCAATCACCTCCATGGCCACAGGTGTATAAAACCAAGCACATAGGCATGCAGACTGCTTCTACAAACATTTGTGAAAGAATGGGTCGCTCTCAGGACCGTAGTGCATTCAAGCGTGGTACTATGATAGGTTGCCACCTGTGCAAGAAGTCCATCCGTGAAATTTCCTTGCTACTAAATATTCCACGGTCAACTGTTAGTGGTATTATCACAAAGTGGAAGCAACTGGAAACAACAGCAACTCAGCCACAAAGTGGTAGGCAACATAAAATGATAGAGCGGGGCCAGTGCATGCTGAAGCGCACAGTGCGCAGAAGTCACCAACTGTCAAGAGTCAATAGCTACAGACCTCCAAACTTCGTATGGCCTTCAGATTAGCACAACAGTGCATAGAGAGCTTCATGGAATGGGTTTCCATGGCCGAGCAGCTGCATCCAAACCTTACATCACCAAATGCATTCGGGGCAAGGATTTTTTGACACCATAGGCAAAACCTCATTTTGCGCCCCCTGGCTCTGCTGCTGACCCCCCCCCCCCTTTGCCCTGCCCATGTATACAGTGGAGGTGGCAGGGGAGGTGATTTTTGTGGCACCTCTTCACCTATTTCTTCAGTCGTGGTCCGCAGGCCGCATCTGCGCCTCTGGACCCGGCCTGAAGACAAATAGTGGCGGCACTGGTTCGCTTCCTCACGCCAGCCATGGTTTGCAGGTATATGGACAAGATAGGGTAGTATATAGACAGGTTAGTGTAGTATATAGACAGGTTAGAGTAGTAAATGGACAGGTAAGAGTAGTATATGGACAAGCTATGGTAGTATACGGACAGGCTAGGCGGGTCAGCAGCTTTACTGCGCTCCTAGGCAGAATGTGTGATCTCAGCATTGTCCCTGCTGTCCCCTGATGTATCCCCACTGCTGTCCTTTAATCCTTCCCACCTCCTGATCTGCTCCTATGCTGCATGTGCCCACGGTGCTCTCCCCTATCTCATGCCACACATCTGGCTGGCAGCAGTTTGTCCTGGCTCTCTCCCCTCCTGTTCTCACTGCTGCTGGGGCAGCACTGTCTGAAAACATGAATACTGGGCTAGCTGGGCTGGGGATAAAGTAGCTTACTGGCAGGGGGATGTTGGCAGTGTTATCCCCGCGGGGATTTGCAGAGTGCCCACACAGCTGAGGCTGAAAGTACCAAACCCTGGACATCGCTGGAAAGGCTGAGGGAGGGGAAGAGGCGGAGTTGCGGGGAGGAGACAGGGCAAAACACTGGCGGTAATAGAGGCGGCGCACTTGCTTAAAACGCAGGTGCAGCAGCCCCTACTGATGTGAGCTCTAGGCTGGCGCCTACCTTGTCTATTGGTAGTGCCAGCCCTGAATGCATTGCAATGGATGGACAGTTACCAGGAGAATGATAATTGTCTGACTGCATTGTGCCAAGTGAAAAGTTTGGTGGAGGGGGGATTATGGTGTGGGGTTGTTTTTCAGGGGTTGGGCTTGGCTCCTTTGTTCAAGTGAAGGGAGCTCTTAAACCACTTTTACCTACAGGTAAGCCTATATTAAGGCTTACCTGTAGGTGCTTGAAATATCTCCTAGACCTCCACGGTTTAGGCAGGGGTCAAGTCCTGGGGAAAAAAGTGTGGGAGCTCCCACCCAAGATCCACTCGCCCACCAAAAAAAAAAAATGACACGCTCATATGGACGAACGCTTCAAAAGTGGTATTTTTCATCCAACCACCCCAAACTGATGTTCCTCTCTCAGCTCGCCTCTCTCCCTGCATGTCCTGTGAGCAGAATAGCTGTGCTCCTCCTCTGGGTTCTCTCATCATATGGCACTGAAGATAGAGGGGGGGGGGGGATTCAGCGGGACACACAGAGCAAGTATGCAGGAGACTGGGGGGGAGGATGAGGAGACAGAAAATCAGGAAGGCCGGCAGGGAGAAGCACATCACTAGAGGTCTGACTAAATACAATCTCTTAGCAGCAGGGACCTGATCTACCTGTCAGCTAGCTGTGATTGACAGGTAGATCGAAGCGGAAGCTGTCATGGGGCCCCCTACTGGCAATGCCTGAATGGTCAGGTGTGCGGCACTTACTATTGCGAGCTGTGTCGGCAGCTGCTGGTGTAGCACCTGCCACACAGCTCGCATACTTCAAAGTATTGCATGACACGGCTGCTAATGGGAACTGAGTTCCTGTTGTGGAAAAAGTACAGGAACTCCGTTCCCATGCGTTCCCACAGGACTTGAGCCCTGGGTTTAGGAGATATTTACAAAAATGACGAGCGGCAATGACTACGGCGCATGCACCCTTTAGAAAGGACACATCGTGCCGTTTCTAATAGGGGTCATGCCGTGACTGGCGGCTCCTGTGCTCATGCGCGGGAGTGGCGTCACGCGACTCCGGCCAGTCACAGAGCCGGAGTTTGCTGCCCCGGAAGGAAGAGGGGTGAAGATGGTCGCTCCCTGCTCGTGGGGACAACGGTGACAATGCGGGCTTCAGTGTCAGGTAAGTGACACATAATGGGCTACTATGTGATGCATAGTAGCCCATTATGCTTTACCTTTGCAGGTAAATAAAAAGGAAGTAAAACCCACCAGGATTTACTTCCTCTTTAAGGCATCAGCATACTAAGACATTTTGGACAATTTCATGCTCCTAATTTTGTGGGAACAGTTTGGGGATGGCTCCTTCCTGTTCCAACATGACTGCACACCAGTGCACAAAGCAAGGTCCATTAAGACATGGATGAGCGAGTTTGGGGTGGAGGAACTTGACTGGGCTGCACAGAGTCCTGACCTCAACCCGATAGAACACCTTTGGCATAAGTTAGAGTGGAGACTGTGAGCCTGACCTCACAAATGTGCTTCTGGAAGAATGGTCAAACATTCCCGTAGACACACTCCTAAACCTTGTGGACAGCCTTCCCAGAAGAGTTGAAGCTGTTATAGCTGCAAAGGGTGGGCCAACTCAATATTGAACCCTACGGACTAAGACTGGGATGCCATTAAAGTTCATGTGCGTGTAAAGGCAGGCGTCCCAATACCCCTAAAAAACAACCCCACACCATAACCCCCCCTCCACCAAATGATTTAGACCATTGCACAAAGAAACATCCATAAAGACATGGATGAGCGAGTTTGGGGTGGAGGAACTTGACTGGCCTGCCCTCAACCTGACTAACACAGCTCAAGATGGTGCCCAAATGAACCACCTCAATAGTGGAAACTTTCAGTAACTCCCTGCCAGGTCATTTATAACTTTTCTAAGCTGTCACACTTTGACAATAACTCAGTCATGCTGCAATAAAATCGCTAGCATTTTCTTGAGACTGATTGAGCATTCTTGTGTTGTTATTTTAATATTTTAAAAAGTAAATAACAAAATACTTCAAAATGTGAAAAAAATCATTTTGTAAATATGTTTACTTTATTTACAACTTTATGCAAAAATGTATTGTTACATTTCTTTAGTAAAAAAATTATCCAAATCAGTATCTGTGTAAAAGTTATTGAGTCTTCAAACTAAGGTATATGTATTTGAAAATTGATCAGTCCTGATGTACCGACTGTCTATTATATTGCTAGAGGCCCTAAAATGGCAGGACACGCACAACTCCCAATCTGATTTTCAGTTGAAACCATACATTTTTTTTTTTAATTTCTCCATTTCCAGCGCAGTCCTGGCTGATTTTCGACTTTTCGACCTCTCCATCATAATAAATTCTCCAATCTTGGATCTTGAGTGTTGAATATTCCGGTTCTTTTCAAGGCTGCATGCTGGCTGCTGGCTTTTGAACCTCTTCATCATAAAAAATTCTCCAATCTGGACTTCTAGACATCCGCAGAGTTGTTGTTGGGAGAACAAGTAGGAGAAAGATGGTCATTTTCACAATATTCGCCATCTTGATACCACTTAACAACATAGACCAAATCAATATTCTCAGCTGTTGGGGTATCTTTTAAATCTGCGCTTTTGTTTTTCAGCATATGTCCCATATCTAAAGTCACAACTCCCAATCTGATTTTCAGTTGAAACCATACTTTTTTTTTAAACGTTTCCACTTCCAGCGCAGTCTTGGCTGATAGTTTTATTTTTCATGAAGCAGCAGTAGATGTAAATCAAATAAAAAAAAAACATGGCTTTTATTGGCTAATAGCTGTCACCCCAGTCACACCATTAAATCCTTGCCCACTGGTGAATTCATTAGGGCCAGGAGGAACTGTTCTACAGAGGAGTATTTTCTGCAAGCGTCTTCCTCTTTGTTTCCCTGCAAAGGTAAAGCATAATGGGCTACTATGCATCGCATAGTAGCCCATTATGTGTCACTTACCTGACACAGGAGCCAGTGATGTCACCGCTGTCCCCTCTTCCATGGTGCCTCCATCTTCTTTCCGGGTATCGCAGCTCCGGCCATTTTCTACTCCCAATGACCAGAGTTCGGCCCCCTTAAAGTCTAAAGGACAGTAAACTGGCCGTTTGCTTAGAAAGTTTGGCGACCCCTGCACTATAGGATCCTACATGTGTGGCCATAATACCCTCAGGCAGTGCCATAGACATAAAAAAAGTACCTCAGTTTTTTCCTTTTCTACTAAGAAAACATATACCATCAAACAGTATATTAATTGTAATTCTGAATCGATGGTTTATGTAATTCAATGTAGTGCCTGCAACCTGCAATATGTTGAGTGTACTATACGCCCGTTAGAGTTAGAATCTCGGGAACATGTGAATGACACTACAAATACTAATGCTAAAAATATTTCAAATGTGTCAAAACATTTCCGAGAAGCACACCATGGCAATCTTGACACCTTTTCTTTTTTTGGCGCTGAACAGGTTAAAGGGGGATTCCACCCTAAAGTGGAACTCCCGCTTTTTGGAACCCTCCCCCCCTCCGGTGTCACATTTGGCACCTTTCAGGGGGGAGGGGGGTGCAGATACCTGTCTAAGACAGGTATCTGCACCCACTTCCGGGCATAAACTCCCACGGGAGTTTACGTCATTTCCTGTCCCGGCACGCTGTCTGCCGGGACACACACGTGTCCCGACAGACAGCGCTGAACATTCTCATTGCGCCGCGTGACTCGCGCATGCGCAGTAGGGAATCGGGAAGTGCAGCCACTTCCTGATTCCCTCACCGAGAATGGCGCTGGCTACAGCAGAGAGCCGAGCGATCGATCGGCCTCTGCTGCCGACACCGCTGGACCCTGGAACAGGTAAGTGTACATTTTTTAAAAGTCAGCAGCTGCAGTATTTGTAGCTGCTGGCTTTTAAAAAAAAATTTTTCAATACAGTCCCGCTTTAAAACTCCCAAGAGGAGGTGAAGCTCATCGTATTCTGCTTAAACATGAAGTGTGGTGGATCCATACCCTCAATACTAGAAAACCATATGACTTGAATGATAGGATGGACATAAATCTTTTCTTAACATAACTACATTGTTTTGATATATTCGTTGGAGTACCGGCAGAACATGTTTAATTTGTTCATGATATGTCCTTCATATGCCTGCTGTGTCTTGTTCTTTTTTTTTTTTCTCCATGTGTTTTTAATCGATTTGATTGTTTCTGATCAGGATGCACCCGTCCTATTTGGAGGGCTTACTTTGTTATAAATATCAGTTTTTAAATCAAATTATGCTTTGATGAAGGCTTCTTAGCCGAAACGCGTCAGAGTATAGCCTGTACCCGTGTACCCATGTAACCAATAAAGTACTTTTATTCAAGAGCATCCGAGTTGCTAGCCTTCCTGTTTTAAGTATCATGGCTGCACAAAAAATGCATAGGACCACATGATTAAAGATAGAAATAGTTTTTTTCAATTTTGATCACATCTTGGATATTGGACGTTCTGGTTCTTTTGTAGGCTGCATGCTGGCTTCTGGCTTTTCGACCTCTTCATCATAAAAGGTTCTCCAATCTTGGATCTTGGACGTTCCGGTTCTTTTGCAGGCTGCATGCTGGCTGCTGGCTTTTCGACCTCTTCATCATAAAAGGTTCTCCAATCTTGGATCTTGGACGTTCCGGTTCTTTTGCAGGCTGCATGCTGGCTGCTGGCTTTTCGACCCCTTCATCATTAAAGGTTCTCCAATCTTGGATGTTGGTTCTTTTGCAGGCTGCATGCTGGCTGCTGGCTTTTTGGCCTCTTCATCATAAAATGTTCTCCAATCTTGGATCTTGGATGTTGGACGTTCCGGTTCTTTTGCAGACTGCATGCTGGCTGCTGGCTTTTCAACCTCTTCATCATAAATACTCCTATCTGGCCTTCTAAACATCTGCAGAGAAGTTGTTGGGAGAATAAGTAGGAGAAAGATGGTAATTTTCACAATATTCCCCATCTTGACACCACTTAACATAATAGACTAATTTGCTAGGGAAGCTGAATGCAAAAAGGAAGTTTTTAAATGAAAGGATTTTACACTATATGAGATTATTTTTCCTTTATGGTGGTACCTGCATCGGGAGAGAGATTTGTTTTGGAGGAGTGAGAGATCCTGATCCGGTGGTCCCCTCTCTTAAATGGCAAAAGCGTTATATGACCCACTGTACATTAGAGGGTCATGGTGATCCAGTAAGCAGTTTGTGTTTGTGGTGGCCCAAGGCATTTTCTATTTGGACAAGGTAGAGGGGCATCACTCTCTCCACCTTGTCCAATCAGATTGCTTTGCATTCACAGAGGAACATGTTACTATGCAGCAGTGGATAGTTCAGCATGAGACCACTACTACAGTGATTTCACACAGATCCCACATGTATAGAATATACATACTTACATCGGCCCATGCTGGACCAAGGTAAAGCTGGTTATATACTAGTAGAATTTTTTTAGGTTTTATGAATGTTTATTCAATTTTCTAATCATTAGGATGAATTGAGATGAATCGAATTTCAGGCGGTTCAGCAGGGACTGGCCAAATTCCGATCCATCTATGACCATTCCTGTTCATGAGAAGTTGATCTAATGTAATGATGGACTTCTCACAAATGGAACTACTGGAAAAATGTAATTCTATCATCGCTGCGGCCAATACACTGCAGCACTGAATAGTGTATTCTAACAGCTGAAGAGCTCCCGCTGTCAGAATACAAAGGTGCAGCAGGGAGGTTTCCTCTCTCTACCTCAAATATGTTGGCAAGGGAATCCGTAAATTTTATTTTTCTTCTTTTGGTTAGCCAGCTGTCTGACTGAACAAAAAAAAAAAACGAAATGGTCCATCTGTGGCCAGCTTAAGTGGGTCATATGCACTTGCAGGCATTATCCCAGTATCAAAATTTTCAGCCGTCATACATTTTCATGTATATACCTATACAGCTCCTCGATCACTTCAACAGGCCGTGAAAGGGGCACCACCCCCTCCCCACAGCCACCACTTGCCGTCTTTACTGGGCTCTCCTGTACGATCTGTCTGCCCAGTACTGCTGCCAATTGGATCCCTGATGCATTTAGAGGGAAGAAAGATACATCCCCATCCGCCTCCCCTTTGTGATTCCGAAAGAAACCGGGAGCAATGAGGATTTTGCTGGCTTTGGTTTGATGTTTACAAGTTGTTACTGGTGGGTATAGGATTGTGTATATGGTATTGTATGATATTTTTTATTTATTTATTTATTTTTTATGGTTGAACTGGATGGACTTTTTTCAACTTCACCTACTATGTAACTATATGTAACTATGCATCATCTACCCTCAGCTGATCAACTCCTTCCTGTGTCATGACCTAAATCCTATCCAGGAAGTAAGGCAGAAGTAATCTATGTAACTATGTAACTATGTAAAATCTGATCAAACAGATCTCAGCTTTGATCAGATGCACATTCCTTGTAATAGCAATAAAGTTGATAAAAAAAAAATTACATATGCGAATATTAGAGCTGCACAATTCTGGATAAGATGAGAACCACATTTTTTTTGCTTAGAATAAAGATCATGATTCTAGTGGCATAACATCATCTTTCACATTATACAAAAAACTGGGCTAACTTTACTGTTTATTTTTCATTGAATTGTATTTTTTTCCCAAAAAATGTCGTTTGAAAAAACGCTGCGCAAATACAGTGTGACATAAAATATTGCAACCTCCGCCATTTTATTCTCTGGGGTCTCTGCTAAAAATATATATATATATATAATGTTTGGGGATCTAAGTAATTTTTGCGCAAAAAAATACTGATTTTACCTTGTAATCAATACGTTTTAGAAAAGGTTTGGTCTTTAAGTGGTTAAACTGCCCTCATATACAGACAGAAGTTTATGCCTTTGATCTAAAAGAACCAAATGATACTTATACTAAGTATCATTCGGTTCTTTTAGATCAAAGAAATAAACTTCTCTTCTCTATCTTCTCTATCTCTCATCTCTGAGGAATGTTGTTAAACATTTGTTGGCTTTTTTTTTTTGGACTGCTGGGCTCTGCACTGTTTACATAGAATCACGGAAACAGCTGATTAGGATCGGGAGGGGGGTTGAATCGAGATAGTGATCTTTTAACGACTAATCATGCAGCTCTAGCGAATATATATATATATATATATCTGCCTCATGCATATGTAAACATTGATCGCACCACACATGTGAGGTATCGTCACGAATGTCAGAGTAAGAGCAAAAATTCTATCAGCAGACCTCCAGTGTAACTCTAAACTGGTAATCTGTAATGGCTTTAAGGCTTCATCTACACATAACCTAGCTTGACTGCCGGCCGTGGAAAAAACGCAGCAAAATCAAAACGTTTCTATCCTGAACACGATTATTGCACAGGCGGTGGTCTCAGCGGGGAGCATCGATACTTTCAAAAAACTATTGGATAAGCACCTGAATGACCGCAACATACAGGGATATACAATGTAATACTGACATATAATCACACACATAGGTTGGACTTGATGGACTTGTCTTTTTTCAACCTCACCTACTATGTAACTATGTAAATTTTTAACACTAAAAGCTCCTAAACTCAAGTTTTGAAGTTATAGTGTACATGAGCCCTTAACCGCTTCAGCCCCGGAAGATTTGGCTGCTGAATGACAAGGCCGTTTTTTGCGATTCGGCACTGTGTCACTTTAACTGACAATTGCACGGTCGTGCGGTGTTGCACCCAAACAAAATTGATGTCCTTTTTTTTGGTGATATTTGATCATCTCTGTGGTTTTTATTTTTTGCGCTATAAACAAAATATTTTTTTTACTAGTAACGGCGGCAATCTGTGATTTTTATCGTGACTGCGACATTATGTCGGACACTTTTGACACATTTTTGGGACCATTGGCATTTATACAGCAATCAGTGCTATAAAAATGCACTGATTACTGTAAAAATGTCACGGGCAGGAAAGGGGTTAACACTAGGGGGTGATCAAGGGGTTAACTGTGTTCCCTCTCTGTGTTCTAACTGAAGGGGGGAGGGGACAGTCTAGGGGAGATGACAGATCGCTGTTCATACTTTGTATGCACACACGATCAGTCTCTTCTCCCCTCAGAGAACCGGGATCTGTGTGTTTATACACACAGATCCCGGTTCTCGGTGTGTCACGAGCGATTGCACTCGCATCGGCTCTGGGGGCGAGCAGCGGGCGCAAGCGCCCCTAGTGGCCACAAGGCGAAGCGACATTACATAATGTCGTTTTGCCCAGCCATGTCATTCTGCCGCAGTAAAACTATGGCAGCTGGTCGGCAACTGGTTAAAGTGTCATCTATGGAGATTTTTAAGTACCGTAGTTTATCAAAGCTCAATGCAATTTTAAAGCAAGAAATGTTAGGTATCTATTTTCTTGGCGTAACGTCATCTTTTATATTTACCAAAATTGGGTATTATGTTGTGTTTGTGTGCACTAAAATTCTAGTACTGCACACTAGTGTATTTTTTCCTAAAAAGTCGTGTTTTAAGAAATTCCTGCACAAATATCATACAACAACCACCATTTTTTTTCCAGGTTCTCCGATTTTAAAAAGATATAATGTTTGGGGATTCTAAATAATTTTCTAGCAAAAACAAAATGCCGATTTTTACATGTATGTAAGAAATGTCAGAATTGGCCTAGGGGTAAAGTGGTTAAATATGCACAGGCATGTACTGGCCATCAGGACTACCGGGAGAATCCCGGTGGGCCGATGGCTCAGTGGGCCAGTCAGGTGCAGTCCTGGAGCCGCTCCTCTCTGACAGGGAGTGATCGCGATTTCACTCCTGTCAGGAGGAGCAGCTTCCATCATATGCTGGAGAGAGCATTAGGCTTCCTGCTCCCTCCAGCCTGCAGGGGGAGATAGATGGCCGGTAGACTTTCCTTCCTCTCTCCCCTTATCACTTGTCACTTATCACATGACTGGAGAGAGGAAGAAGAGAAGCTGCCTTCAGAACTGTGAGTACACATGGGAGGGGGACACTCTGATGTAAGGGGCTGGTGATGGGACACTCAAAATGTAAGTGGGCCGGTCTGGATGAAGTCCAGGGCCAAATTTCTGTCCCAGTCCAGCCCTGAATATGCAATACAATCCATACCTGGAAATCATCTTTTACTCACACTGATAAGATAATTTATAACAAGTCAAACTTTAAAAAAATAATGGAAAATACTATAATTTTTATTTATATTGCACTTCTTTACTTCTAGATGGCTTTATTTTATGATAATGTATTTTTTTTTCCATGTGAATGCAGAAAAGAAACAAACAGATCCTTGTGTGATGCATTAAATCTAATCTTTGCCTGCAGATCTTCACATTTACAATGACATGGGTGGGCAAGTGATCAACCGCTGTACAATAAAAGAGCATTATCTTTTCTAAATAAATATGTTGCTTAAAACAGGATGGTAATAGGCTGAGTATGGTAGGACCACTCTGCATTTCTGTAGACTTTCCTTACAAAAAGTCGTTTGTAGAGATGCGGTCTGGAGCTTTCAATGGTAACAAATTGTGACAGCAGCTAATTTATCCCGCAAAAGATTCAAGTTGGCTGTCATAAGGAGAGCCTGTTACTTGTGGTATGACGGAAGGAGGAGCGGCAGGAGCTTGTGGTGGAAGGAAGAAGATTGTGGGTCCGGTGGAATGTGTCTCTTTAATCTGGGATCCATCAACAGGCCATAGATTGATTAGACCCTTGGGGGGTATTGGTCATGTGACCCGCTGCTGAAGAAAGCCCACATTCCAAATATTGGAGGGTAAATTAAATTTGTTTTATTTTCATAAATAAAAATATACAGTAATATAATATCATATAATATAGCTTTATATAAATTAATATAAGCCAGACAAGATGGGAAATGTACATTATATTGATTGATGCCGTTTTTGAACTGCAAAAGTGCTTACTGGTTAAAAGAAAATGTCACTTTTATTAACGATAAATAAATAAATAAGCAAAAAATAAACACACTATCTAAATTATATATCCACTAAATGAAGCCTCAAATGAAAATATACCCCAGTTTTATATACATTTTTTGCTTTTTTTGTTTATATATAAAAAAAGAAATAGTATGTAGCGGCCACAGAGCCGATCGGCCCTATAGGCACACTATGCAATGCTGCTTAGGGCCCCGCCGCTGTGGCCCAAGACCCAGCATCCCCCCCTGCACCTCTGGCTGGCTGTTTAGAGTGCAGTGAGGAGAGGTGGGAGGAGGTGGAAGGCGGCGATCGGCAGCTCTATGGTGCCTGAGTGGGCGGCGGGATCTCCCTGGGGTTTGTAGTACTCTCAGTGTATACAGTGGAGAGGAGAAGGGAGGGGCCACACTTTCACTCTGCTTGAACACTGTTGCTGATGCCCGGGTCAGAGGCCCCTCCCCTCTCCGCTGTATACATTCGGAGATAGAACTACTAGCCCCAGGGAGATCCCCCTGCCTGTGGACAACATATAGCTGCCGATCGCCGCCTCCCACCTCCACCAGCCAGGTACAGGGGAACCTCTGCAAGGGGGGGAGTCAGCTGTTTGGGGGCCCAAATGTAAGAGGGGGGGGCTTTCTGGGGACACTAATGTAAGGAAGAGGGCCTCTGGGGACACTAGTGTAAGAGGGGGGCTCTCTGGGGACACTAATGTAAGGACGGGGCCCTCTGGGGACACTGATGTAAGGACGGGGCCCTCTGGGGACACTGATGTAAGGACTGGGCTCTATGGGGACACTGATGTAAAGACGGGGCCCTCTGGGGACACTGATGTAAGAGGGGGCCCCCTGGGGACACTAATGTCAGAGGGGGGGCTCTCTGGGGACCCTGTGTAAGGAGGGGCTCTCTGGGGATACTAATTTAAGAGGGAAGGCTCTCTTGGGACACTAATGTAAGGGGAGGCTCTCTTGGGACACTAATGTAAGGGGAGGATCTCTTGGGACCCTGGTGTAAGGGGGGGCTCTCTGGGGGCCCTGGTGTAAGAGGGGCTCTCTGGGGACCCTGATGTAAGAAGGGGCTCTCTGAGGACCCTGATGTAAGGAGGGGCTCTCTGGGGAGCCTGGTGTAAGGGGAGGCTCTCTGGGGACCCTGATGTAGGGGGATACCCTCTGGGGACCCTGATGTAAGTAGGGAGGCTCACTGGGGACCCTGATGTAAGGAGGGGCTCTCTGGGGACCCTGATGTAAGGAGGGGCTTTCTGGGGACCCTGATGTAAGGCGAGGCTCTCTGGGAAACCTAATGTAGGGGGAGGCTCTCTGGGGACCCTGATGTAAGGGGGGGCTCTCTGGGGGCCCTAATGTAGGGGGGGCTCTCTGGAGACCCTGATGTAAGGGGGGGCTCTCTGGGGACCCTGATGTAAGGGGGGGCTCTCTGGGGACCCTGATGTAAGGGGGGGCTTTCTGGGGACCCTAATGTAGGGGGAGGCTCTCTGGGGACCCTGATGTAAGGAGGGATCTCTGGGGACCCTAATGTAGGGGGAGGCTCTCTGGGGACCCTGATGTAGGGGGAGACTCTCTGAGGACACTGATTTAAGGGGGGCTGTCTGGGGACCCTTGTGTAAGGGGGGCTCTCTGGGGACCTTGGTGTAAGGAGGGGCTCTCTGAGGACCCTGATGTAAGGGGGGATCTCTGAGGACCCTGATGTAAGGGGGCTCTCTGGGGACCTCATTCTATTCTATATTGTTGTACTTATTCTTTGACTGTTTTGTTTAAAGGAGGGAGGATTGTTTTGGGAGCACTGAAGTGTCAGGTGTGACTGTGTGGCAATGGCAAATAGTTTACATAGCTCACGGCATCACGGGTCAAGTAGAGGGCCCCTTAGCAGAATTTTGCTTAGGGCCCCAGGGAGGTCAGGATCGGCACTGATCGGCCATAACCCCTAGGGGCGGCCTTGACTTTTCTGGGCTTACCAATTACCTCCTTGTAACTCGTCTTTCGTTGTCTAGGGGTTCCCAGGGTTAGTACCCAGTAACTTCAGAGCTGACACACAAAAGTCCTTTTGAGGATTTTTATTTTGCCGTGGTAACATCCAACAGTAACACAGTCTCAGGTGGGAATAGAGGGCACGGGTGACAAAACTCAGGCACTTTGAACTGCTGACATCCACTGAATGTCTCTAATTAGCCCAGAGAGTAGCCACTCGCAACTGGGCGCTTCACTGCTGGATAAACCTCTAGCCAGAGATTTAGCAGCCAACATGTGATCCGGAAACTTAGCAAATTCTCTGCCACAGACTATGTTGTAACTGAAGATAAGTAGGAACCTTTCCCACAGTACCTGAATCTCTCAGCCTTCTTGGCGACACTGTGTGAAGTGTGTATTCTCTAGTGTCCATACAACTCAGCTCCCAGGCTCTTACCAAGCAGCCAGCTTGTTGGCCCTCCTCCGAAGAGCCCTCCCCTGGTCACTTGTACGAGTTGCCGTGTCCCTCCAATACCGAGAGCACACACCGGGACGTCTTTGAATCCTCCTTCAGTTACTGGGCCTCGAACTAGCCAGTTCCGAGGCTCGGGAATGGACGGATCCCCACCCCAGACCATGAGGGCCTCTGGGGCTGGTCAGGGTGACCATGCTTGCGGGGACGACAAACACTCCTGGTCCGGAACGGAACCAGGAATCAAAGCAGCAACCGAACCATTCCCAGACTACGCAGCGGGGCCAGACGCGCCCACTGATTGGCTCCGGGAAAAATTGGTAACTAACACGTCCAACCAGGCTTGGTTTTCAGCCTGTCACAGGTGTCTCACTGCAAAAGACGGCTACTTCGCAGGCTTACAATGCTGGGAGGGCGTCCTTCGGACTCGGCTGGTCACAGATCAGGGTAAAGGGACAATCACAGCAGCCTTTTACCACATGATCAGCTGTCAGCCAATCACAGCTGATCACACAATGTAAACAGAAACTGGCTGACAGTGTGAGGAGAAAAGGGGAAAGCCGATGGCTGCCTTCTGTTAAAGGGACATCAGTCCCTAAATTACCGACATTACAGTGCTGCTAATAAGTGCCCACCAGTGCCACCTATCAGTGCCCATTAGTGCTGCCAATCAGTGCTCATCAGTACCACTTATCAGTGCTGTCTATCAGTGCCACCTATTAGTACCCATCAGTGCTACCTCTCACTGCCCTTCAGTGCTGCCCATAAGTGCCCATCAGTGCCACCTATCAGTGCCCATCTGTGCCACCTATCAGTGCCCATTAGTGCTGCCAATCAGTGCCACTTATCAGTGCTGTCTATCAGTGCCCATCAATGCCACCTCTCAGTGCCCTTCAGTGCTGCCCATAAGTGCCCATCAGTGCTTATCTGTGCCACCTATCAGTGCAGCCTCATCAGTGCCGCCTCATCAGCATCCATCAGTGCCACGTATCAGTGCCACCTCTTCAGTGCAGCCTATCAGTGCCCATCAGTGCCACCTCCTCAGCGCACATCAGTGAAGGAGAAAAATTACCTGTTTGCAAAATTTTATAACAAACTATGAAAATTTTATTTATTTTTTCTAAAATTTTCAGTCATTTTATGTTTGTTTAGCGAAAAATGTAAAACCCAGCAGTGATCAATTACCACCAAAAATAAATCTCTATTTGTTGCTAAAAAATTATAAAAATGTAATTTGGGTAGAGTGTTGCATAACCGCGCAATTGTCATTCAAAGTGTGACAGTGATGAAAGCTGAAAATTAACCTGGGCCTGGTCAGGAAGGAGGTAAAAGTGCCCAGTAGACAAGTGGTTAAAGGCAAAAAAAAAAATTCTTTTAAATAACAAACATGTCATACTTACCTGCTCTGTGCAGTGGTTTTTCACAGAGCAGCTCCGATCTTCTTCTTCTGGGGTCCACTGTCAGCGCTCCTGGCCCCTTCCTCTTGCTAAATGCCCCCACAGCTTGCTGTAAGGCACCCAAGCAGGCTCACATGGAGCATGACTTGTCCCCGCTGCTCTCTCCTCATTGACTCACTGGCCATGATTGTCAGTGGTGGGAGCGAATGGTTCCCGCTGCTGTCTCAGCCAATGAGGAGGAAGAAAGCCGGGATACCGGCTGTTCTTGTGCACATCCCTGGATCGAGAATTATTGGGGGGACTGCTGCACAGAAGTTCTTTTACATAGAATGCATGAAAGTAAATTTCCTTGAGCATTTACAACCACTTTAATAATACAGTGCCTTGAAAAAGTATTCATACCCCTTGAAATTTTCCATGTTTTGTCATGTTACAAACAAAAACGTAAATTTATTTTATTGGGATTTTATGTGATATAACAACACAAAGTGGCACATAATTGTGAAGTGGAAGGAATATGATAAATTGTTTTCAAAAATGTTTACAAATAAATATATAAGTATTTATAATAGTAATATGTAAAAAAAAATGTATAACCCTCCCTTACTCTATCCCAAATTAAAAAAAAAAATAAATATATAAGTATTTATAATAGTAATATGTAAATAAGAACCCGGACACATTAATCAGACCGGGCTGTGGCTTCCCAAGTAACCAAGATAGTCACATACAAATCTGTCGCCCCGGCTGTGGGCGGCAATCTGGGGGCAGGTTTGACATCACTGGGGGGCAGGGCAATGATGTCAGCGAGAGCAATTTGGCCACACCCACTGTTCGCTAAGGCACGCTATGAGCACTGCAGTACTATTAAAGTGTTCGGGTTTGGCTTGAAGAAAAGGTGGCAACCCTAGGCACATACCCCCCCCCCACAGTTGCGGAATGCCAGCCACACACATACCGGAAGCAGTGCGGCCGCTTTATGGGGGCACTAGACTAATTTGCCTCTCAGCTCAGTCCGCCCCATAAGACTGGTGCTACACTAACAGCGCAAGCGGGCGAGGACTCTTTCCGTGCTGCCCCCCTGCAAATTGCTGCCCTAGGCCTGGGCCTTGTGGGCCTAGGGCAGGATACAGCGTTGTAGCCAGGCAGGATCAGCCAGGTATTTTAGGGTATACAGGGGGCCAAATTACACAACACAAGTGCTGTGCTGTACAACATGCTTTAAGGGAACAAGATCAGGAATTTTTTTTTGGGCTAACAAACGCTTTAAGGCTTTACAACCACTTTAAAGATTTAGAAACAGTTTTTCTCCATTGTACGTTAATGAGAGGAAGCTTAGCCTGTCCTAAGCCTTTCTATGGGGACTCACCTTGAACTTGTTGGTAAAAGCTTGCAGTCTGCCATGACACCTTCTCCTAAGAAAGATCTAGAAGGTAAGAAATATTTAAAAACAAAATGTTTTTAGGTACGCTGTGTGAATACGAACAAATACACATATAGTGGTGGGTTTCTCAAATTTGATTGCAAACATGGAAATACATATTAAATGATTTTATGAAGCTGTCACTATTTGAATTTGACAGTTAATGGAGGTTTTGAAGTTACCGTGAATCCTTACATTTCACTGTAAATAAGAAACACCTGCAGTTCTGTGTCAGTTATCTAACCGTGCTGCTGGGGGCTTGCAGGTGATCAGTGTTGCATGTCATTGATTTCACCTACATAATATAATTTACAGCTGAGTGAGGAATCCAGAAAAGGGGACTTTATACCGTCTGAGAGCTGTTCACTCACCATGCTGTGTAACCTGAACTTATAATGGTGGCTCTTCTACATGCAGGACTGGGATCATTTAAGGAAAAATTTTGAACGATTAAAGAGGTAGGCTAAGGTTACACTGGCCATTTTTGATTTTGCCACCTATTGCTTTGGAACACATTCCTTTTTTTTTTACAGGCAATTTTCATCAAATTAAATTTGGCAATGCAATTACAGACCATAGATGTGGGAGAAGCATAGCTGTTTTGCTCTACACTCTTTACAAACTCTGTATCTGTTAAAGTAGAACTATAGGCAAAACATTTTTGGGATAGAGTAAGCATGGGCTTCCGCAGAACTTTTTTCAGGGGGGGGGGGGCATAATTTTAGGGTCACCCATGCACCGCCCCTTTTCGACAATGTCATTATCACCTTATTATAGTCAGAGACTGCAGACGTAGTACAGTCCCTAGGATAAGTAATGGATAATGGCCAACAGGCCCTCTTACCAGACCCAGCAAAACGTCAGCAGTGATCCCTCCGGTTGGACAATCACTCACTCTGGGTTTCCCGGGGGCGACTCTGGTCAGTAGTGTAGCATGCCTGTACCCTGGTAGTGGTCGTTCGCTCTATGGTGGTGTTGGGCAGCGTGGCTCTCTCTGGTGGCGCTGCACAGCGTGGTTCTCTCTCTGGTGGTGTTGGGCAGCGTGGCTCTCTCTGGTGGCGCTGGGCAGCGTGGTTCTCTCTCTGGTGGTGTTGGGCAGCGGGGCTCTCTCTCTCTGGCTTCCGCCCAGCACACTCCTTATTCTTTGTCCTGTAGCACTCTCTCCCTCAGCTTTTTTCCAGGCCTCAGTCTCTTAATCTCTCTCTTGATCGAGCTGTAGCCTCTTCCCTGTGGAAAATGGGGCAGACAATCTTTGGGACTACATGTCCCATGATGCTCTCCTCTCCTAGTCTCCTTTGATTGGCCCTCAATTATGGCCAATAGGGAAGGAACGGAGCGGGCAGGAAGCTGGGCGGGGAACATGGTGAGATCCGCCATCTCTTCTCCCTGACAGGAGAAGGGGGGGCGAACAGGGGAAACCTCTGATAACCCGCAGCTCACCTTTCTCCTGTAACATAGCCGCCGAGTTCTCTGCTGGACTAAGCAGGGAAAAGAGCCCGGAGTCACAATACACTGATTGGGGGGCTCAACAGCTTCTTGATGGTGTCACCCCACTGGCGGGTGGCACCCGGGTGCGGGCTGCCCGCACCCCGACAGCGAAGCAACTGTGTTGAATTTAAGATCCGATCCCTGCACTTGACCCCCCTTGCCCTTACCTACGGACGCCCATGAGAGTAAGGGAGGGTGAAAACCCCTTCCAGTTTCTTTTGCCAACTGTGTCCCTTCACTTCCTGTCCCATAACCAGCACAGGAAGTGAGAGGAAATCCCTGCAAATTAAGGGATACCGTTGGGCCCCCCCCAGCTCACCAGAACTAGTGTCCCCGTTGGAAGATTTCCCCTCTATTACTTTTCTGGGGACAACCCAAGATTTGGAATTTTCGTTTACTTTTACTTTCAATAATAATGATAAACAGCACAAATAGAGAACACAGACAGCAATAAAGACTGACAGGTGTTCTAATCCCACTCCACTCTATACAAAACTTAAAAATGGTTGGTGATCAGTGGGAAGAATGCAACCCTTATAACGGGTACACACGAGCGGATTTTCCGTGGGAAAAATCTTGGATGGTTTTTCCAACTGAATTCCGCTCAAGCTTGCATACACACGGTCACACAAAAGTTCTCTGAACTTTCGACCGTCAAGAGAGCAGTGACGTACAACACTACAACGAGCTGAGAAAATTAAGTTCAATGCTTCCGAGCATGCGTCGAATTGTTTCCGAGCATGCGTAGGAATTTTGCATGTCGGAATCGGTACAGACGATCGGAATTTCCGATCGGAACTTTTTCAGACCAAAAAATTGAGAACCTGCTCTCAATCTTTTGCTGGCTGGAATTCCGCCAGCAAAAGTCCGATGGAGCATACACACGGTCGCATTTTCGGACCAAAAGCTCTCATCGGACTTTTGCTGGTGGAATTTCCGCTTGTGTGTACGGGCATAATAGTGGTGGTTAGAGTGCCACCTTCACCTAAAAAGATCATTGGTGCCATGATATTGGCTATTCCAAGGACGTGGAACTATGCAGACCCCAGCAAATGGGAGGTCACATAAAAGGTTATTTAAAGCGGAGTTCCGCTATCCCACTGGTCCCTGCTGTTTTCTGGGACCCGTGTGTCTCCCAGAATACAGCGGGGGGATGGGAAGTGGCGTAGATACCCGCGGGTGGCTTGGGTATCTATGCCCGGAAGTGGGAGCAAAATACCTGTATTAGACAGGTATCTGCTCCCCCCCCCCCCCCTGAAAGGTGCCAAATGTAACACCGGGGGGGGGGAGGAACCGGAAAAGCGGAAGTTCCATTTTTGTGTGGTACTCCGCTTTAAGGAGGTGAGGGGAAGGGCTGGGCCAGCACAGAGAGGAATTAGACACTCCCAAAAGAGGAGAGGTCCATGCCAGGCAAGAAGGAAGGAGGCTGTGCTAAGAAATCGACTCTTCCTGCAGTGTCCAATGTTTTATCAAGTTCAAAGGAACATTACAAGTTAATAAAAAATTATTTATGGAAAGGAAACACACTGCAAGTAAGCCTTTAGAATACTGTATTTTTGTGGTTTTACAAGTTGGTGACAGGGTCTCTCTTTGATCCAAACTTTAAAGAGTGTGTCAAGGCAGATGTTAATTGTCTAAGGATATGATGGAAGGTGTGAGAACTTGTGAAGCCTCCTTGTTCTAATTAACATAATAAGTCTCAGACAGGTGTCAATTGAGTTACACAGCTGAAGGTGTGAATTGTTGTCAAATTACAAGGGTAGTGATGCTCAAACTGCATTACATATAGGTGACAGATGGCGTTAAAGGCCATGACCCCTGGGACATGTACCTGACATTCATTGAAGCTGAAGAAGCTACTTGGAGAACTGGAGAAATGTCTTCACCATTACAGAAGAAGTCCATTTGAAGGTGACTACTGACTACTACTAGCTATGACCTGGACCATGACAATGGGAATCTTCACAGACATGTCTGGGAACAGGTACCATTTTGGAGCAACAATGCTTACCCCCAGCAGTATTAACGGAGCTAAACCTGTCAGGTTCCTATGGCAGTGGTCCCTTGTAGAAGGCCAACTCTGGGCTCCCCAGGGAGCGGAGTCTAATGCCCCGTACACACGGTCGGAAATTCAGACGGAAAATGTCCTATCGGACCATGTTGTCGAAAAATCCGACCATGTGTGGGCTCCATCTGACATTTTCCGTCTGAATTTCCGCCGGAAAAAATTTGAGAGCAGGATCTCAAATTTTCCGACAACAAAATCCTATCGGACTTTTTCCGATCGTGTGTCGAGAATTCCGATGGACAAAGTGCCACGCATGCTCAGATCAAATTATGAGACCAAAGCTATCGTGAACTTAGTCCTGTCGTAACGGACGAACGTCATCACGTTCAGAATGATCGGATTTTCCGATAACTTTGTCCGACCGTGTGTATGCAACACCAGTTTCGGACAAAGTCCGTCGGAAAAAATCCAACGGATTTTGTGGTCGGATTTTCCGACCGTGTGTACGGGGCATAAGCCCCAGCCTACTTCATCACCAGGGCCCCGGGGGTGAAGATGAACCTGCAGCAGACTGGGACCAGGTCACAGAAATGACAAACAGGGACACCTTTCACCACAAGCTATGTAGGCAAATGTAGCTATGAGCCCTGCCAGGCACAAGTTACTACAACGTATAACCAATATGTAAAAAACTATTGTTTAAATCCACAAGTGTTTTTTCCACTCCTACTTTTCCTTTTTGCTTTTTTTAATATCAAATACAATAAATTACAAGTTGAATAAATGATTTAGCGCGGTATAACACTATTGGTACTTAAAGTGTTACTAAACCCAGGACCCTGCATTCACTATATCTGGTCTCCCACAGTACACAGAAATGCAATTATTTTAGTAAATATAAACTGCTAAATACCTTTTCTCATCAGCAGTATATAGCAGTCTTGTGACTTCTATAAGTGTTCGTCCGAGCACTGGTTAATCCATGTAGGAGGAGTTTTCATTCTCCTCTGACTGTCCTATGATTCTGCATCACTCCTGGCCCTCTATCTGGACAGTGCTGATTGGCCCTGTGCTGACCACACGCACCCAACCAAAAAAAAAAAAAAAAAACTCTCTAGCAATACACACCAAACCGAGCATGTGCAGATGCCCCCAAGCCTCTGTACTATCAGGAGATGGATTGAGGACTGTGGAAGAAGGGGAGGATCAAACAGACGTTTTACACAATGCACACGATTAACCCCTTAGGTTACACAGTGAGTACAATAAACATGCTTTACTTCATATACAGACTGATTTCACTGTTGTGGGTTTAGTAACACTTTAAAGGCCAACTAAAGCCCAGGAAATCTGAAACTCTCCTTTGCAGTGGGGCAGTGTCTGCACTCAAACGGTTAACTGCTCATTTATTCTATCCTCAGTTTTCCTGGCAGCCGGCACTCCAGTGGTGGATTGTCCCTCAGCGTCATCAGGACCCATGCAGGGCTAGAGATCCAAGGGACATCTTTATGATGTCAAGACCTTAGACCGCTGGAGCATGGGGGAGAAGAAGCTGCAGGGACCAGTCTAGCAGTGCGGAGAAGTGGAGGATACAGTATGTAACTCTTATCTTTCTATGCCTCCTAGACCTAAGTTTCCCAGAGTTGTTTTTTAAAGTGGCCCTTCTTCCATCCCAATCATCTGTTAACCACTTGACGTCCGGGCCATAGTCGAATGACGGCTACAGCGTGGGACCTGAATTTCCGGGAGGCCGTCATATGACGTCCTCCCCTTTGCACGCTCCCCGCGCTATGATCACTGAGTCAGCAATACTCAGGTAATCACAGATCCGAGTAAGGGGCCGATCCTGGCCCCTTACCACGTGATCAGCTATCAGCCAATGACAGCTGATCACGTGTGTAAACAAAAGCTTGGTAATCGTTTTTTTTCTCCTCATTCTGACAGCGTGAGGAGAAAAAAAAGCCAATCACCGGCTTATGTTAAAGTGTCATCGGTCCTGAAGAGGAAGGAGGCACATCTGCCTCATCTGTGCCAATCAGTACCCCCTGCCAGTGCCACCTGCCATTGCCACCTGCCAGTGCCCACAGTGCCACCTATCAATGCCCATGAGTGCCACCTATCAATGCCCGCAAGTGCCACCTATCAATGCCCACCAGTAGTGCCAATCAGTGCCTCATCAGTGCCACCTAGCAGTGCTGCCTATCAGTGTAACCCATCAGTGCCCATTATTGCCACCCATCAGTGCCCATCACTGCCACCTATCAGTGCCCTTCAGTGCCACCCATCAGTGCCACCTCTCAGTGCCCATCAGTGCCGCCTTATTGGTGCCCATCAGTGCAGCCCATCGGTGCCCATCAGTGCAGCCCATCTGTGCCCATCAGTGCAGACCATCGATGACCATCAGTACAGTCTCATCAGCGTACATCAATGAAGGAGAAAAATTACCTTTTTGCAAAATTTCATAACAAAATATAAATAAATATATATATATATATATATATATATATATATATATATATATATATATATATATATATATATATATATATATTTTTTTTTTTTTTTTTTTTAAATTGGTCTTTTTAAATTCTTTTAACAAAAAGTAAAACCCGCAGAGGTGATTAATTTGGGTACAGTGTTGTTTGACCGCGCAATTGTCATTCAAAGTGCGACATAGCTGAAAGCCGAAAATTGGTCTGGGCAGGAGGGGGGTTTAAGTGCCTAAAAATGATCTGCTTTTTTTTTAACAGGTAAGTGTAATACAATCTGGCACATGCACCATAATGCATTACACTCATCTTTTGAAAAAAAAAAAAAATAGATACTGGGGAATAGAAACAAGCTCTTCCTAGAGGGTCTTCAAATAAAGACACACACCATTGTTTTTTTAATTTGATTCAAGGATGATCAGAGATGGGATGCAGAGATGCACGCACCTAAAATGTTTAGGTTTGGGGGAAAGGTCCACTTTATATAGTGTAACTATTGTAAAAGCAGTGGTGACAATATCACTGTGCTGTACATAGCCTGTGCAAGAGCAGAGCTGTGAGAGGGGCCCAGCAGGTCCACCCACTACAGGCTGCCTACAGAAGGGGGCAGAGGCAAGACTAGTCACCTTCAACCTGAAGAGAGAGCAGCAGAGACTGGTCTGCATTACAGGAAGCCATCACACAGAGGTAAGGTACAGGAGATGTTTTATATTAAATTACTGCTCAGATCTGGAAGAAACATACAAAGGACACCAAGATTAAAGTCACAACACACAAGCCTCTTGTAATTAGACAATATTTGTTTAGCCCAGGGTTCAACTTTAAAAATCACCTTTCTATCGTTAATGACCTTTGACGAATTGTACTTCTTAAGCAACGCGCATAATGACAGCAAGCACGTTCCTCCACTTTATTTCTCACTTAAAGGTGTCACTTGAAATCTCCACAATCTCTGAATTTCATCAAAATTTTTGCTGACTATGCATTCTCCTCTAACCTCTGTTGACACCTAACCATTTTTCTTAACACTAACCGGAGACCAAGGTGAGCCTCAAGCTAGAAGACCAGGAGCTCAGCCTTGGGCAATGAGACCAAGAGCTCTACATTTTAGAGATAAAATCCATAATGATGACTGGACCCCACAGTGTATCTTAATACATCATCGTGATGAATTGTGGTTGTTAAATCTCATATGATCTCTCTCAGAATGGATTCTGCCACTTCTGTTCCTACAGAGCTGCAGGTAACCGTGTACACGCACCCTGCAACACCACACCTAACCAGTGAATGTCTTGGAGAGGTCCAACGGGTTATTCGACTCTAAACAGCCTGCAGTATATTCTTTGTTTATAGTTTATCAGCTATGTATTACATCTTATGCATGTTAATGAATTTTTATTATTGACAAAGCAAATGTATGTAGATGTAGTGTTTGTGCTGCCTGAGGGCAAATATGAACTGTAGACTTTATCTTGGTTATGCAGGTCAGTCCTGGTACTGAAGAGAGTGCAGACAAGGGCAACTAAATGAATAATGGTTATGCATGATCTCAGCTATGAGGAAGGATTACTCAACTGAGCTTATTCTCCCTCCCTTAAAGTGGAATTAAAGTACAACTAAAGGCAAAACTTTTTTTTTTGTGGAGAAGGATTACAACACCTATCAGTTTTTAGTGCGGTCTGTACCCACGTTAGGGAGATACACCCTCTCTATTTGTCCTGTTTCCCATTATCATTGAAAGTAAAAGGAAATACCACATGTTGGGTTGTCCCCAGAAAAGTAATGCAGAGGAAATCTTTTAATGGGAACACCATTTGTGACACTGGGGTCCCTAAGGGATTCCCTTAATTTGCAAACTTCCAGTTTTGGCTTTGGGACATGGGAATGGGAATGGAAATGGGAATGGGAATGGAATGGGAATGGGAATGGAAATCTCCCCAATGGGACACAGATGGCAAAAAATAAACTCCCTTAGGCCCCTTTCACACTGGGGCGGTGAGCCGCGGTGACGGTAAAGCAGCGCTATATTTAGCGCTGCTTTACCGTCGTTTTCACCGCGGTTTTCGGCCGCTCGCGGTGCGGTTTTACCCCCCGCGAGCGGCCGAAAAAGGGTTAAACACCCCCCGCAGAGCGCCGCCGTAGCCGCGGTATTGCCGCGGTAACCGCGGTATTGCCGCGGTTTTACCGCGGTCTCCCATTGTAATCAATGGGAAGGAGCGGTATAGGAGCGGTGAACACACCGCTCCTATCCCGCTCCAAAGATGCTGCTAGCAGGACTTTTTTTGTCATCCTGCTAGCGCACCGCTCCAGTGTGAAAGCCCGCCGGCTTTCACACTGGAGTTAAAGGGGCCGGATTTTTTCATGCGGTGAACAGGCGCTATTTTTAGCGCCGCACCGCATGAAAAACGCCCCGGTGTGAAAGGGGCCTTACTCTATCCAAAATGAAAAAAAAAGTTTTGCCTATAGTTCTACTTTAACCACTTAAGGACCGCCTCCTGCACATTTACGTTGGCAGAATGGCACGGCTGGGCACATCAACGTACAGGTAGGTTGCCCTTTAAGAACTCAGCCGTGGGTCGCGCGCCGGTCCTGAGCTCCGTGACCGTGGCCGCGGGCCCCGCGGACCCGATCGCTGCTGATGTCCCACGATTGGGTCACAGAGCTGAAGAACGGGGAGAAGTAAGTGTAAACAAACCTCTCCCCGTGCTTCCTAGTGAGGCTGTCACTGATCGTCTGTTCCCTGTCATAGGGAAAGACGATCAGTGATGTCACACGCCAAGCCACGCCCTCCTACAGTAAAAAAACACACACAGCACATACTTAACCCCTCCCCGCCCCATAGTGGTTAACCCCACTGATTGCACTGATTGCTGTATAAATGACAATGGTCCCAAAAATGTGTCAAAAATGTCCGATGTGTCCGCCATAATGTCGCAGTCACAATAAAAATCGCTGCTCACCGCCATTACTAGTAAAAAAATATATATTAATAAAAATGCTATAAAACTATCCCCTATTTTGTAAACACTATAACTTTTGCGCAAACCAATCAATAATCGCTAATTGCGATTTTTTTTTTTTTTTTACCAAAAATATGTAGAAGAATATGTATTGGCTTAAACTGAGGAAAAAAAATGTTTTTTTTTATATATTTTTGGGGATATTTATTATAGCAAAAAGTAAAAAATATTGAATTTTTTTCAAAATTGTCACACTATTTTTTTTGTATAGCGCAAAAAAAAAAAAACTGCAGAGGTGATCAAATACCACCAAAATAAAGCTCTACTTGTGGGAAAAAAGGGACGCCAATTTTGTTTGGGAGCCACGTCGCACAACCGCGCAATTGTCAGTTAAAGCGCTTCAGTGCCGAATCGCAAAAAGGGGCCTGTTCCTTTGACTGCAAATTGGTCCGGGGCTTAAGTGGTTAAACCTCCACAAAACGCCCATGGGGGATATTGTCTATAATGAGTGCGTTCTCATATGAGAAATGTTTTGGGGTCATTGGCGAAAAAAGGAATCAAGGTTTACTTTCTTTATTAATTTGTTTCTTTTTTATTTATTTATTTTTCTTCTTCCTTCCCTATTAGATTAATAACTCTTATATTATATTATATTTTGGAAATAGTACTATTTTATCTTTGGTTTAATGTGTATGATGTTTTGTTGTTTCTTTTTGTGTTTTGTTTGTAATTAAGAAATCAAGCACTCGCATTGGTCATGGGTTCTGTCATCTTCTTCCTGTCTTCCATTTTGGTTGGCCAGGCCACGGACATCACTCCTGTATATGTGAATGGTAGCCACATTGTCATGGCAGATATCAAATGTACACTGAGATACACATGCACAGCTCAGAGGCCAATAGACAGGGAAAAGGGTTTATCACAGAAGAGACCAATAAGGCCTACCTGTCAGAATAATTTTTTTAAGGTTTCATTTAGCTTTAAGAAAAGGAGACTAATGCTGCGTACACACGACCGGACTTTTCGACGGACTATCGGCGGAGTTCCGACAGACTTTCCGAATGAACGTACTTGGCCACACACAAGCACACCAAAGTCCGACAGATTCGAACGTGATGACGTCAGACTAGCACACAGACAAACTGATTTTTCGACCGGACTCGAGTCCGTTGGAAAGATTTGAAACATATTTTAAATCTAAAGTCTGTCTGATTTTTAGACAGCAAAGGTCCGATGAAGCCCACACACGATCGAATTGTCCCGTGGATTCGTTCCGTCGGACCTAGTCCGTCAAAAAGTCTGCTCGTGTGTACGCGGCATAAGGGAAAATATGATCACCTTATAATTTGGCATAGGCTTCAAGACCAAAGTCACGTCCAGCCTTCCTTGGCCCCTGGGCCAGCTCCAGCTTGTCCAGCACCTTGCAGCCAGCTTGGCACAACCCGTTTTATACCACTGAATTTTCCTAAGTCCCGTGTGGTCAGTTTGGTATGAAGCCCACTTCTACCGCAGATGTCTGTATAGCCAGATGCTGGCAATCGGCCCCTGTAAAACAAAGAAAATACTTTTAAGGCTGCTAATGTAAAACAACAGGTCCCAACCTGACTGCAGGGCCGTCCTAATGCATGGGCAACCCAGGTGCATGGGGGCCCCATGATAATCTTGCATTACATCATACTTGCCAACTGTCCCGGATTTGCCGGGCCAGTCACGCTTTTTAGTAAGCTTTCCCATGATGGCTGTGTCCCGAGCGTACCTAAACAAATCACCTCCTCTAATGGGAAGTTTGACTTTTTCTATAACCTGCACAGAGACCAGAATAATATCACCACCATGATATCCATTAAAATGTCTAGCCACATTGGTTGACTTATTGGTCCTAATGTCATTAAGGTGCTCTCGAAAACGATCTCTAAGCCTCCAAGTGGTGCGCCGCACATGATGCACCTTACATGTTTTTGCATGTAATGACATACACAACATACTTGGTATTGCAGTTGAAGAAATGTCTCAACTCTATGGATTTGTTGTTACTACTTGAGGAAACAACCTCTCCTCTGAGAAATGGGGACAAAAGGCACAATCTCTGGCTCTACATCTATAATTTCCTTTGAAGTTTAACCAGGTTGTAGTTTGCCTAGGGGTAGACTGGAAATAAAACTTGGAGAAAGCTGACATTGGGCTCTTTGCTGCCACCTCTGGCCATTTCCTGCATGTGCACCCCTCTGCATGTGGAAGCAAGAACTGGGACTAGGACCACCTTACAAGTAAGGGCTGTTGTGCAGGGGGGGGGGGCTGTGTGTGTCTGTGTACATGTCTTGTGTGTGTACATGTCTCTGTGTCTGTGTACATGTCTTGTGTGTGTACATGCCTGTGAGTGTGTACATGTCTCTGTGTGTATATATCTCTGTGTGTACTGTACATGTCTCTGTGTACATGCCTGTGTGTGTGTACATGTGTGTGTGTGTACATGTCTGTGTGTGTGTGTATGTGTGTGTGTACATGTCTCTGTGTGTGTACATGTCTGTGTGTGTGTGTGTACATGTGTGTGTGTGTGTGTACATGTTTGTGTGTGTACATGTTTGTGTGTGTACATTTCTGTGTGTGTGTGTGTGTGTGTGTGTGTACATGTCTCTGTGTGTGTGTACATGTCTGTGTGTGTGTGTGTGTGTGTGTACATGTCTCTGTGTGTACATGTCTGTGTGTGTGTACATGTCTGTGTGTGTGTACATGTCTGTGTGTATGTACATGCATGTCATATATACACATGTGAGGGGGGCTAGTGGGTACAGGTGTGAGGGGGGCTGGGAGCGTACAGGTGTGAGGGGGGCTCAGAGCAGGTGTGAGGGGGACTGGGAGCATACAGGTGTGAGGGGGGCTGAGAGCGTACAGGTGTGAGGGGGGCTGAGAGCGTACAGGTGTGAGGGCGGCTGAGAGCGTACAGGTGTGAGGGGGGGTGCTGAGAGCGTGCAGGTGTGAGGGCGGCTGAGAGCGTACAGGTGTGAGGGGGGCTGAGAGCGTACAGGTGTGAGGGGGGCTGAGAGCGTACAGGTGTGAGGGGGGCTGAGAGCGTACAGGTGTGAGGGGGGCTGAGAGCGTACAGGTGTGAGGGGGGCTGAGAGCGTACAGGTGTGAGGGGGGCTGAGAGCGTACAGGTGTGAGGGTGGCTGAGAACGTACAGGTGTGAGGTGGGCTGAGAGCGTACAGATGTGAGGGGGGCTGAGAGCGTACAGGTGTGAGGGGGGCTGAGAGCGTACAGGTGTGAGGGGGGCTGAGAGCGTACAGGTGTGAGGGGGGCTGAGGCACTGAAGGACTTGGTGGGACGGCAAGTGGGCGGGACCCTGGGGAATGTTGGTGGTCAGGCTCGGGGGGGGCAGAATTAAAGCTGTATAAGGGCCCCCACAATTTCTGATGGCTGCCCTGATTGCAGCTGCTGTACACAAGGTGCTTATTTACTTGGCAAATAAAAAAATAGATACAGTTACAGAGCTCACAATAATACAAACCAATCAAATTAATAAGTGAAAATACACAAATTGATGAGTGAAAATAAATAAAACGTCCATATAATGGTGAATGATGTGCTCCGAAACAATAAAGTGAAAATGTGCTCCAAAATTCGAAGTGCGCCACACTCCCTCCAGCTTTTCAGTCTAGGGGTCGCTGGCCAGGGATGGCAATTCACACCAGGATCCAGTGAAGATCTCCCTCAATCATAATGGTCATGTGTAGATGGTTTTACCAAAAATAAAATAAAAGAAAGGGACTGATAGTGAAGTATAGTTTGGCAAGGCTTTATTGTGCAAACTCAAATGGGTGCTTACAGAACAAAAGATAAAATCATGCATGGATTAACAAGGAAATGCAATAGGAAACGCTGCATCTAGCGTGCATTCCACCGACAACCGGAAATGATGTCGTTTGGACTTGAAACCAGAAATTGCGTCAACGCATTTCGCCCTCCCACTGGTCCTTTATGACGCCTTGTGAGAGGGCGAAACACGTTGATGCAATTTCTGACTTCAAGTCCAAACGACAGCAAAGGTTTGTCGGTGGAACTCACACTAGATGCAGCATTTCCTTGCTAATCCATGCATGATTTATTTTTTTATTTTTTTAAATAAAATCCTGTGGCCGCCACAATCCCATGCTGGGGGTACTTAAGATGTACCCACTTTCCAATGGGCATGTGTTTTTTTTTTTTTTTCAATTTGACTATATAATTATGTTCTTACTAAATGAATATGTGGCAGGAAGTAACCATATGTGAAACGTGAGTAAGGAGAAAAATAATGTAGTGGAAGGAAGGCATCATTGTTCATAAAGGCTTTGTTAGAAGAGACCAAATGTGGAATCTGAGAACCAGCTTTGTATCCCAGTACACAGAGTCGTATGCTCATAAACCGAAATATTGCTCATAAACTAGATTTATTTTGACCCCTTCTCCATGTACATTCATGTACATATAATGCCTAAGGCATTATATAAAATACCACCCTGAACTCACCTTTATACAAACAGCCATAAACATGTGCGTAGGAGGAACTTACATTGTGTATAAGAGATTTATTGTCATGTTTTCTCTTGTTGTCCCTGTAAGCAAAATATATAGACATGGTTGTTTAATTAAAGGATATAAAATTAAGGGTTTCTTTACACTTGTGGTTCCCTCTGAAAAGCAATAAACACTGGGTTGCACTGCAGAGGAAGTTTGACAGGCATTGAGGAGGAGTTATGCACATGTTTGTGGTGCAGCCCCATTTAGGTGAATGGGTTGCGTTTAGCAGGTAGTACTGCCCAGTGTGCCCACTGAGTGCAACCAGAGGGATCATTTTTCCCACACCGTGATGCAAAGCATTGCAGTCACAACATGTGAACATTCTAGGGCTGTTACTGATTAAAATTTTCATATTCGATTAATCGTTTTTTTTTTTTTTTTTTAATCGATTAATCGACTAATTTCGATTAATTATAACGCACATACAGATCCAACTACTTTTAGCTGATCTCCTTGCATTGCAACTCTGCATTAGTCAGTGGTAAATGTGGTATACACTATATACAATCACCCGACACTAGTTACTTTCCACAATCCATGACTTCACAGTTCACACAAATACGTTTTAAATTCAAACTGTAGCACTGGCATAAGTAATTTTTTTCCCACAGTAGCGTGATAATCCCACCACCTCCAGTCTAACTAATCACTCTCACCTTATGGCATGGACCCCTGTGCAAACAGGTGGTCATGCAAGCGGGTATCAAAAGGGTTAACACGGACCATAAACTTCTCTCACGTCTCCTTAGATCTCAGCAAGGACGCCAGGTCATGGGTAGAAAGAAAAGATCTAAGTGCTCACCGCTTAAGTATAAGATTGAATCTTTGTGTTCACAAACTACTCTCATAAAGATGATGTAAAGCCGACAATCGCGTTAGTTCCGTAGGGCAGCAGCGAGTGATGTCATGCATAGCTCCTCCCCCATACGTGTTCCATTCAATCAGAACTTCAACATCACCAGACTCCTCCCCCTTTCAGTTCGTTAGCAGACGGAGGTACTTGGGGAAGGGGGGAGGAGTCCGGTGACGTTGATGTCCTTGACGTCACTGGATCTCCGACAGATCTCCCTGAAGACCCGGAAGCCGGCGGAGAGGTGAGTACTGATCAAAAAAATTTTGATCGATCAAAAAAAATTGATCGATTAAAAAAATTAACGATTAATCGAGGAATTAATCTTTAATTTCCACAGTCCTAGTGCATTCCCTTTCCCACCTGCTTTTTCATATCTGTGGACTTCAACAGTAATGCCTAGTACACACAGGCTGAATGTCGGCCGGCATCGGCCAGTTCAATTGAAACAGGCAGACATTCGGCCCGTATGAATGGCAGCCGGTCCAACAGATGCCGGCAGTTTGGCCAGCTTCTGTCGAAGGCTCATGCCCGAAAATGGTCTGCCGACCGACTCCAGATCAGCCCTCTTAGCCAATGGTTGTGTTTACACTTGCAGTTTAAGGGGCAGTAAAAACGCTAGGCTGAGCCGTGTGCAACTGAGGGTAAAACCGCGCTCACTAGCTACCAATGCAGCAAGTCACGCATTGGGAATTAACAATCTCAGCTTCCACTCTATGCCCATCCAGCTCCATCCATCCACCTGAGGTCCTCTGACTGTAGCAGCAGCAGCCCACCACTGGGGGAGATTTGGAAAAGCCCACAATGCCATGTCAAGTTCCTCCACCCCAAACTCGCTCATCTATGACTTTATGGATCTAGCTTTGTGCACTGGTCCACATCATTTGGTGGAGGGGGGATTATGGTGTGGGGTTGTTTTTCAGGGGTTGGGTTTGGCCCCTTTGTTCCAGTGAAGGGAAGCATTCCAAGACATTTTGGACAATTTCATGCTTCCAACTTTGTGGGAACAGTTTGGAGATGGCCGCTTCCTGTTCCAACATGACTGCCACCAGTGCACAAAGTAAGGTCCATAAAGACATAGAGGTGGAGGAACTTGACTGGTCTGCACAGAGTCCTGACCTCAACCTGATAGAGCACCTTTGGGATGAATTAGGGTGGAGACTGCGATCCAGGCCTTCTCGTCCAACACCAGTGCCTGACCTCACAAATGCACTTCTGGAAGAATGGTCAAACATTCCCATAGACACAATCCTAATTTTTGTGGACAGCCTTCCCAGAAGAGTTGAAGCTGTTATTATTATATTATTATTATTATACAGGATTTATAAAGAGCCAACAGTTTGCGCAACGATGAGGGCAGACGGTATACTTACAATACAAATCAATACAGGAGGGATCAGAGGGCCCCCCTGCTCGTTAGAGCTTACAATCTAGAAGGGAGGATCAAGTGGAAACAAAAGGTAATAACTGTGGGGGGTGAGCTGATGGAGAAAATGAAAATTCAGTTGTTAGGTGTGGGTAGGGTAGGCTTCTCTGAAGAGAAGGGTTTTCATGGATCATCTAAAAGCTAATAGAGTAGGAGATAAGTGGACAGATTGGGGTAAGGCATTCCATAGGATTGGAGAGGCAAAGGGCGGGCCAACTCAATATTGAACCCTACTGGGATGCCATTAAACTTTGCGTGTGTGTAAAGGCAACCACTTTAATTCCCTGCCTTTAATTGGCAGGGATTTCCTCCCACTTCCTGTTTTGGCTATGCGACAGGAAGTGAAGGTAGATCTCCTCAATGAGACACAGATGGCAAAAAAAACGACCGGGGTTATAACCCTCCCTTACTTTAGCCAAAATGTAAAAAAGAGGGTTGCCTATAATTCGACATTAAACTGCCAGGGGGACGTCTGTGGTTTGTAGGGTACAAATTTGGTCTTGAGACTTGAAGAAACTTAGCAGCAGAGCACACCAGTTTTATTGCAGTCAACAGTGTGTCTACCGTGCATGAGAAATGTGTTAAAAGTGCATGTTTATGTCTGCCCGGCCAAACGTTAACATATGGAGAGCGGCCTGTTATCGGTGACCCCAGGCACAGTCCCTGGCTCTCATGTTCTGCAGGCTGTGGTGGAGACTTTCCAGCACGGGTGGAAGTAGTGAGAAACTGTAAACACAATGGATGAATGGCCTGTGAACAAAAACAGACTAAATTCACAGTCAGAGATTACAGTTTAAAGAGTGTTCACATTCCAGCTGCGCGGTGACAAGAGAGAAGTGGGGGAGAGAGCTCTGCAACCAAGAAATACTCAGCACATGCTGCACAGGAAATGACTCCAGAACTAAGAGCTACGGCCTTGTTTATTAGCGCAAAGAGCTTGGAACAAAGAGGGGTAACCCATAGCAACTGTGTGCTACAAACATTCATTTCCAGTGGCAGACCTTATAGGCATATTCCCTTCTGGGTGATCATTGTACATTGCAGGGATATTAACCACTTGTTGCCCCTATAACACATATACTATATTACCAAAAGTAATGGGACACCTGCCGTTACACGCACATGAACTTTATTAGCATCCCAGTTTTCGTCTGTAGGGTTCCGTATTGACTTGGCTCACCCTTTGCAGCTATTACAGCTTCAACTCTTCTGGGAAGGCTGTCCACAAGGTTTAGGAGTGTGTCTATGGGACTGTTTGACCATTCTTCCAGAAACGCATTTGTGAGGTCAGGCACGGATGTTGGACAAGAAGGCCTGGCTCGCAGTCTCCGCTCTAATTCATCCCAAAGGCGTTCTATCAAATTGAGGCCAGTGAAGTTTCTCCACCCTAAACTCACTCACCATGTCTTTATGCACCTTCCTTTGTGCACTGGTCCAAATCATTTGGTGGAGGGGGGATTATGGTGTGGGGTTGTTTTTCAGGCGTTGGGCTTGGCCCCTTAGTTCCAGTGAAGGGAACTCTTAAGGTGTCGGCATACCAAGACATTTTGGACAATTTCATGCTCCCAACTTTGCGGGAACAGTTTGGGGATGGCCCCTTCCTATTCCAACATGACTGCACACCAGTGCACAAAGCAAGGTCCATAAAGACATGGATGAGCGAGTTTGGGGTGGAAGAACTTGACTGGCTTGCACACCACATGTTACCGTCTCATTAAACAAGACTCCTAACAGTGAAAGCAAAGCCTAACTATGTCTATTCCACCTGCCTAACCTATCTAAAAAAAGATCTGCATACTTATCAATTTTTAATCCACTTAGTCCTGACCTCAACCCAATAGAACACCTTTGGGATGAATGAGAGCGGAGACTGCGAACCGGGCCATCTCGTCCACATTAGTGCCTGACATCACAAATGTGCTTCTGGAAGAATGGTCAAACATACCCATAGACACACTCCTAAACCTTGTGGACAGCCTTCCCATTGGTTAAAGTGACCTTGAAAAATTAGAGCACCTATACTTACTTTTCTGGTGGGCCATCTCTTTAAACTCCAGTACTCTGCTCCTTCTCCAGCTGCTGCAGATATTCAAGCCTTTCGGGAGGGTCAAATATCTGCCCCCTCAACTGGCTTATGGGTTTTGTAGTGACAGACAGTAAGGCTGGGTTCACACTATTGCGAATTGGATGAGGGTTTAACCGCATCCAATTCGCATGTCAGGAGATTGTGACCAGCTCTCAATGGAGCCGGTTCACACATCCCCTGAGCGTCTCCAGTGTGAATGGCACAGGAGTCCGGTGTAGGGTGCCCACATGTCCCGGATTGCCCGGGACAGTCCCGCAATTAGCAGGTCTGTCCCGGGTCCCAGGCACCTTCATTCCGGGACAATACAATGTCCCTGAATGAAACTGACAGAGGAGCAAAATTCTGCTATCGCCATGGTGCTGTCTCTGCCTCCCCACCTCCACCTGAAACTCTTCTCTACTTCTGCTGGCTAGGACACTGGTTGCTAGAACCGACTGGCGTTTATCAACCAGTAATGTCACGACTGTGACTGCCAGCATTCAAAGTGGAGGAGGAGTTAACTTCCTCCTCCTCCGCGCCCAGTGCTCTCAACGGGCCGACTCCACCTCCACCGCGTCTTCTGGTTTGTTTCATTTCCGAATTCAGCTTAGTATTCGGGCTGAAATCGGACCTGAGACGGTGAACAGGGATGCATCGGACCCCTGCTGTGAGCCGCTCCGTGAAGCAGCATGAACCCAGCCTGAATGTAAAACACTTAATCCTTTTTCTGACGCACAGTCTCATTTTCTAACATGTTAGATGAGGATTTCAATGCTGCTTACACAGTACACTATCATACTTTTTTTAACATCTGTTGAGTTTAAGAATATACATTGCTACTCCAGTTAAAAACCAAATTCCCATCTAGTTTACAGAACAGATGTTGAGCATCAGTTCAATCACACATACTGGAAGAAGAAGTGGCTCTGTGCTGTCCCTACATGGTGAAAAAGAACATCTGATAGTTGTCTTTCTATAAGGCTTGTTTAACCACTTGCTTACTGGGCACCTAAACCCCCCTGCTGACCAGACCAATTTTTAGCTTTCAGCGCTGTCGCACTTTAAATGACAATTGCGCGGTCATGCAACACTGTATTCAAATTACATTTTTATCATTTTTTTCACACAAATGGAGATTTCTTTTGGTGGTATTTAATCACAGCTGGGGTTTTTATTTTTTGCTAAACAAACACAAATAGACAAAATTTGTTTAAATATTTAATAGTTTGTTATAAAATTTAGCAAACAGGTAATTTTTCTCCTTCATTGATATTCGCTGATGAGGCTGCACTGATGGGCACTGATGGGCTGCACTGATGGGCACAAATAAGGCGACACTGATAGGCACAGATAAGACGACACTGATGGGCACTAATAAGAAGGCACTGAGTGGCACTGGTGGGTGGCACTGATAGATGTCAATGATGGGCACTGATAGGTGGCACTAATGGGCACTTGTAGGTGGCACTGATGGGCACTGGTAGGTGGCACTGATGGGTGGCACTGTGGGCACTGATAGGTGATATTGATGGGTGGCACTGTGGGCACTGATAGGTGGCACTGTGGGCACTGATGGGTGGCACTGGTGGGCACTGGTAGGTGAGGATAGTGGGCACAGAAGCCTCTCCACAATCAGGACCGATGTCCCTCTCACAGCCGCCGGCGATCTGCTTTTTTTTTCTGCTCACACTATCAGTGTGAGGAGAAAAAATTGCCGATTACCGGCTCTGTTTATGTCATATGATCAGCTGTCATTGGCTGACAGCGGATCACGTGGTAAGGTGTCAGGATCGACCACTTACTCAGATCTGTGATCAGGCGAGTCTCATAGACTCGTTGATCACAGAGTGTGCCGCGCTCCTCGCGGGGGGGGGGGCGCTCTGGCCGCTCAAGCATGGGAGGAAATCCATGGACGCCCTACTGGCAAATTAAGTCTGCGCTGTACCCGTCTTTCGACTATAGTGCGGGCGACAAGTAGTTGGCAAGCCAATGTTGTTGTAGATGAATACTTTCACTGTCTGATGATGTACTTAAAGCGGTTGTAAAGTAAAAAATTTGACTTTTACCTACAGGTACGGGGGATTCTCGGCTGAAAGGCCGGCAGAATCCAAACCCTGCCGGGAAAAAGTCTCCCGTGCGCATGCGCCGGAGTGACAACATCGCGGCTCCAGCCACTCACAGCGCTGGAGTCGCCATACCCGGAAGACAGCGTCCCTCGGCGTTGACCAGGTGAGTCACCGACGCCTCGTTCTAAGGTAAGTATTTCATAATGAGCTAGTATTGCGGTGCATACTAGCTCATTATGCCTTTTCCCCCCCGGAAACATCATTTTCTGCTTGTCTGATTGGCTCACTGATTTTCCCAGAAGTCTACACTAGGATACAAGTCATATTTTAGGCATCCCCTGCAACAAAAATGTAATTTTTGGTGAGATAGTCCCAATAGGAAATTACATCTAAAGAGATGCAGACCCTGCAATTTTCCTCATTAGAGCTTTGTGGGTGCAGCAGCTGATTTATAATTATGAAACCATTCCCATTAGACTCACTGAGCACATGGGCACAGACAAACACAGAGGGATTTCTTCTGAATAACAAAAGGTAGAAATCTGCAACAAAGTCTGTCAAAATCCTTGTAATGTACATAGATCACCCAGAGGGGAATGTTTTTTCTCAGCAAAAGTGGAGTTACACTTTAAATCAGGGGTCTCAAACTGGCGGCCCTCCAGCTGTTGCAAAACTACAAGACCCATCATGCCTCTGCCTGTGGGAGTCATGCTTGTAACTGTCATAATTGCAATGCCTCATGGGACTTGTAGTTTTGCAACAGCTGGAGGGCCGCCAGTTTGAGACTCCTGTTAAATACTCATTTGGCTAGGAGATGGAAAGAAATACATACAAATACGTTATTCCTCGCTTCCCTGGCAGTTTGCTTTTTTCTAGTTGTTGGACACTCCAGGTTGGGGAGGACCTTCCCCTTAAAATGGAGGATTGCTGGTGCTGCATAAAGCCTAGTACACACTATCAGGTTTTTTCAACCCGCTGGATTGAACGAAAAATCATATGACATCAGTACAGCAATTTCCCCCGCTGAGCTATTGTGTTCTGAAAAGGGGATGGCCCCCCACCACAACACTCCGGGTCAGCGCTCTCAGCCATTGTTGGTTTTCTAGCATGCTCACCCAACTGAAGGCGGCCAGACAGCTGGCTTCTGTCAGACCGGCTGCCACACACACAGGCCGAATGTTTTTATTGAACCGACCAATGTCTCCTGACATTCGGCCCGTGTGTACTTGGCTTTATATGCAAGGATGACAGAGTGCTGAAACTAGCTGGGCAGCAAAGTGAAGTAACAGAGAGGAGTAAGCCTGTGGGTGCAAGGAATAAAGTAAGCATTTGTACCTATTGTTTTTCATTTCACCCATGCAGTGTGGGGTGGGCATTGGTATGTTTAAAGGCTGCCTGAAATTGGGCTTTAATGTACATATGGATTTCACAGGGTTGACTAATATTAGGAATTAAGGTTTTGAGACATGTTAGTTTTAGGGTCAGGGAATAGGGGGGCTACAGTTAGGTTTAAGAGAGCTAAAGAGACAGTGACACCTTGCCCATGCAGGGCGGCAAAGTGACCGTGTATGTGCAAAGATCTTCCTCCAACCCCTCTATACCCTTCTTGCCAGTTCCCCCGTAAATGTTAATTTCTTCATCAGAGCCGGTGACACTCCCTTTCACAGGTATAGGGCAGCATGTGACCTCCTTCTATGTGATAGTGTCTTGGGTTAGCAGTCACTCACTAGGCCCGAGCACTGTCACATGATCCAGAGAGTGACGCCACCAGTCCCCCAGGTCGTTGACACTGGTAATTTTAGTGTCAGCTGTGATGGAGTAAGGAGCAGTGAAGGTAGCACACACAAGGTGAATCTAAGAGGTTAGATGGGCTCCTTTGCATAGACACTACTCTTTGCCCTGCATGTGTAAGATGACAGTGTTGTTTTAATGCCAAAAAATGAATGCACCACAAATGCTAAGAAGGCTGTAAGAGCTAATAAGGAAAACTGAGTCAGAGGCGATTGTAAAGAGGAACCTGTGGCTCACCCTGCATAATGGAATAAGGGTTTGACAATTCAACTTATGACTAAGTAAATGGACTCATAAACCTGAGAACATATGTAAAAAAATGGACAAGGTAAAATCTGGGTTGTTGAGGGTCATAATGTCACAAGTGTCAATCCTAATGCTGACTTGAGTAAACTGAAATATGATTAGTTGCTATGGGTTGCTGCACTTTGCATACTTTAATTTGACATTTTATTTTTCTTAAACCTGGCCTTTTTTGGCTGCCTATGGGTCTTTTTGGTTATTGTGCATGAATAAATGATGTTGGAAGAAAAAAGACTTAGGACGTTCATAGATGGATCATATCTTGGCCAGTTCAGCAGGGACCGACCGGCATTCCAACCATTTATGGGCATGCTGATTGTACAACCAACATGTCGGATTTTTACATGCGATTATTGACAGTGGCAATAGCTCCGAAGGGATTCCCCCATCAAGACTGACTGGTTGCAGGAAAGAAAATTGCATCATCTATGGCCTGCCCTAATTTCTCTGGACCTTCCCATTTTCAATACCTGGGAAGTGATTTTAATTTTCAGCAATGATTCTGGCTAACATTAGGCAGAACCCATTGATGATAATAAGGGTCCAAAGCATCAGTTCCTTGGTACCATATTCCTGGTGTCTCCATTCAGACTTAACAGATGGTACAAACACAGGTGAGGGTAGAGTACTGTATGCTAGTGCAGTTGGAGCAGTCTGATACGTAACTTCAACAAAAAATAATCAATAAAGCCAATTGGGAAATGGGAAAATCTAGAAGAAAGAAACAGCTGAGAAGCCATTCAGAAAAAATAGACCACAACAAAAAGTCATATCTGCCTTTGGGTAACGAATTTTAGAATAAAGAAACGGAGGTAGGCATAGATGGTCCACCGCATTTGGCATATGGTTTAAAGTGGTCTGCAATCCACAGATGTTTGAGACTTCCTGGTCTACATCACCATTCAAAAAGTTATTCATCCCACCGGTGCAAAGACAAGGTCCTCTGGCTCCCAAGGCAGAAATGCCTCAGTGTGCCCCCTCTAGTTCATGAGCTGAGACATAGTTTCCACATCTGTATGTACAATGGCTGGGCCAGTGCATGGTACAGAAATGACAGCTGCTGTATACCGGCCCTGGGGTTACCAACTTCTGGTCCAAGGACAACCATTATGGTTGGGAGGAGGTGTTGCAACATGGTTAAACCAGCATGATTTGGTCAGCATGATAAAAAAAAGAATATTATTATAACTACTTCTTGTTCTACAATCTGAAAACAAACGTAGTTTATAACTTGCAAATTTTATTTTAGGAATCGTCCCTATAAAAAGTTTGCTTACGAACAGTAAAAATGGGGTGAATGAAAATAATAAGGGTTAAGATGGAGTGAAAATTATGTTTAATAAAAAAAAATGTGTGCCCAAAACAGGTGCCTCTGCCTCAGACCCGCCCTGTACAGGCTTTGCTCGCTATTGAAAAGGTTGTAAAGGTTGTGAGTAAAAAAAGTGCTTGTTGTGTTGTAAGTAATTTGCGGGTCTTATGTTCTCTTGGGTATTGTATCACCAAATGACATCTTAAGTCTCTGAATTAATATGGTAACGAGACCTCCCACGCAGAGTGCTCATCCCTCCTGCAGTGGCGTTTTCATATTTATTCCTGTATATAAGTGATCATGTATGATTGATAGTACAAACATACAAAATGCATAAAAATGCACCCAAAATGTATTTAATTGCACCTGTCCTGTTCTTGACAAATTGAATTGTGAACTGAGATCCAGATGGAAGGTCTGATTCATCAATTTGTGGTAGCACATAAGGCACGCAAAAGTGGCTTCCCAGAAATAGAACGGGAGATCTCTCAATTCACTTGCACGTAACTAAATATCATATGGACAAATGAAAAACATAGAGAATATAGGCAAACCCACTGGGAAAGAGGATTGTGATTGAATGCTTTTGTATGTTTTCTAACACTACACAAGTATGTCCTTATTCCACTTCCACAACCTTGTGCTCTGGTGATGGAAAGCCATACCCTTACATAGAGCAGGAAATAATATTTAATTACTGACCTACAATCATTTGGAAAGCTAATAACCTGAATGCTGCCTCAACTTGAACTCTGTGACTAATTTACTAAATTGCATTTTATTGTTTTTAAATCCTTGCCTCTCAGGTTCCAGCCTGCTTGGTATACAGATCAACTCACTGATTTGTCTCTACAGAATTCTGCTCAACATTAAATACCTGTTTTATGTCAAGTGATGTTTAGATTTGGTCTGGTCTGCAATTGTTCTCTTCACTTCTGCTTTGTGTTTATGAATTTGTAAAATAAATTCAACAAGAGCACAAATAATGTCCCTTTTCCCTTCCCATCCATCTGGTGATGTGCAACCTCTTACCAAGACCACCATATTGTCCCTTCTCCCTTCCCATCAATCTGGGGTAGTGCACACCTCTTACCAAGACCACCATAATGTCCCTTTTCCCTTCCCATCCATCTGGTGATGTGCAACCTCTTACCAAGACCACCATATCGTCCCTTCTCCCTTCCCATCAATCTGGGATAGTGCACACCTCTTACCAAAACCACCATAATGTCCCTTTTCCCTTCCCATCCATCTGGTGATGTGCAACCTCTTACCAAGACCACCATAATGTCCATTCTCCCTTCCCATCGGTCTCAGAATGTGCATACCTCTTACCAAGACCACCATATTGTCCCTTCTCCCTTCCCATCAATCTGGGATAGTGCACACCTCTTACCAAGACCACCATATTGTCCCTTCTTCCTTCCCATCATTCTGGGGATGTGCACACCACTTACCAATAGCAACATAATGTCCCTTTTCCCTTCCTGTCAGTCTGGGGAAGTGCACAACTCTTACAAAGACCACCGTAATATCTCTTCTCCCTTTCCGTCATTCTGAGGATGTGCACAACTCTTACCAAGACCACCATAATGTCCCTTCTCCCTTCCCATTAATCTGGGATAGTGCACACCTCTTACCAAGACCACCATAATGTCCCTTCTTCCTTCCCATCATTCTGGGGAAGTGCACACCTCTTACCAATAGCAACATAATGTCCCTTTTCCCTTCCTGTCAGTCTGGGGGAAGTGCACAACTCTTACAAAGACCACCATAATATCCCTCCTCCCTTTCCGTCATTCTGGGGATGTGCACAACTCTTACCAAGACCACCATAATGTCCATTCTCCCTTCCCATCCGTCTCAGAATGTGCATACCTCTTACCAAGATCACCATAATGTCCCTTCTCTCTTCCCATTGATCTGGGGATGTGCACACCTCTTGCCAATAGCACCATGATGTCCCTTCTCCCTTCCCATCAGCCTGGGAATGTGCACACCTCTTACCAAGACCACCATAATGTCCCTTCTCCCTTCCCATCAATCTGGGGATGTGTACACCTCTTACCAATAGCAATATAATGTTCCTTCTCCTTTCCTATATATTTTGTAATGTGTACAGTATAACTCATGCCAAGACCACCATAATGTCCCTTTTCACTTCTCATTTGTCTACTGATCATAAGTTCCCTGTATTACAGGGAACTTATGAAGATGGGAAGACATACTACATTCTCTTTGTTCCATCAGGAACAGAATAATGTGAAAAAAATAAATGTTTCTTTAAAGTTTACAAATCCAGGGTGGGAGAAGAAATAAAATCCTCTTTTTGTTGTGTACCCCCAGCATAGATACTTTGTATGACATTATTGTGCACACCAGAAAACGATTACTATGTCTTACACATCTGTGCAATTGTGACCCTCTCCTGGTGGTGCAAAGCACATTAATGTTTTTCCATCATTTTTCACTGTGACAGATACTCTCAGGTTTTAACTTATTTAGCTAAAACCACATTTTGACGTGTGGGAGATGTGGCTTTGGAACAGAGATTTGGTTATATATGCACTGAAATATACAATCATTGATCTTCTCAAATGACCCAAAAACTTAATTACATTGGGGTGCGTTCCAGGCTGCTAAGACATACGACATGACTGACCTACGCAGTCTGAAGTACGTTGTGTGTAATCAAATTTAGGCAGCCTGTGAGGAAATCAAATAAATTCAATAATCTCCTGATTTCATCTTCCATTAATACCTCCAAGCCCTGTGCTTACGCTTCTCCTTAACACTGCTACATTTGTTTACTGCAATTAGATAATATTCCACTTTATTCGTTATTGTGTCAAACTTGTAAAGATGAAGATATGGCTGCTTTCATTTAATGTATCCAATAACCATAAGGTTCTTTATAATACCATGGGGAATGACTGTTATTATGAAAACCATGTCATTAAAGGGGACAAAAAATAAAATTTGAGCTTTGGATGAACTTGGCACCTACAAAATGATTTACTTATTATCTCAAGATAGTTTGCTTTTCTGGGGCAGGGAATACATGGTATGTCAATTCTATGTAAATGTTGGTAATAAATACATCCTATGGCCAAAATATGGGAACACCTGACCATTACACCTATATGAGCTTTCTATCCCATGTAAAAGTCACCTCCCTCCTTTGCTATTATAACTGCCTCCATTCTTCTGGGAAGGCTCTCCACAATATTTTGGAGTATGTTTGTGGGAATTTGTGTCCATCAGCCAAAAGAACATCTGTGAGGTCAGGCACTAATATTGGACGTGAAGACCTGGCTTACAATTGGTATTACAACTCACCTCAAAGGCTTTTGGTAGGGTTATTTTTACAGGCCATTTGAGTTTCTCCACACCAAAATCATCAAACCATGTCTTCATGGAGCTGGCTTTGTACACTTTGGGCACAGTCATGCTGGAACAGAAAAGAGCCTTCCCAAAACTGTTCCCACAAGGTTGGATGCTAACAATTGTCTAATGCCCCGTACACACGGTCGGAAATTCCAACCACAAAATCCGTCTGATTTTTTCCTCAGGATTTTGTCCGAAACTGGTGTTGCATACACACGGTCGGACAAAGTTGTCGGAAAATCTGATCATTCTGAACGTGGTGACGTTAGTTGCGTACGACGGAACTACTTAGAGGCTATTAACCAATAGCTTTGGTCTCATAATTTGATCTGAGCATGCGTGGCACTTTGTCCGTCGTAATTCTCTACACACGATCGAAAAAAGTCAGATCTGATTTTGTTGTCGGAAAATTTGAGAGCAGGATCTCAAATTGTTTCCGTCGTAAATTCCGACCGAAAAAGTCAGATGGAGCCCACACACGGGCGGATTTTCCAACAACATGGTCCGATCGGACATTTTCCGTCGGAATTTCCGACCATGTGTACGGGACATTAGATGTCTCTGCATGCTGAGGCATTAAAATGACTGTAAACCTTCACCATGTAAAACAACGCATTCAGTTTAAAATGGAATTGAAAGGCAAAACATTTGTGTGTGTATATATATATATATATATATATATATATATATATATATATAAAAAACATATATATAAATACCTATTTCCCTTTTTAACAAGTGATCACAATCACAAAAGTCAGCTGCATGAGAGCTGGAGAAACAGCAACACACTGTTCTTCCTAGTAAGTGTGAGTGTGTGTGTGTTGGGTGGGTCTCAGGGCAAGTCTAATCATTGGAAGAGAGCAGGCTGAGTTCCCAGCACAGCAAGAAAACAGACCATGGTGATATAGCAGACTCATATGAGGAATATGAATTATTGGGTTTACATATTCTTTAACAAGACCCTTCACTTGAAAGACCTGAAAGCAATAATTAAAAGGTTGTCAACATATTTTGTCCATATAGTTTAGGAAAGTATTTTGTGTTTATATGTATGCTGAGGAAAACAGAGCACTTATTACTATAGACTGGTAATTTATGAGTTAAAAAGAATAGTGGCTTTAAGAATCCTTGGTAAAAAAAAATCAAAATGGTGGTTACGATCTGTGTCTATCTAATAACTCACACAACTTCTTAGGATAACAGTTAATTTACTGATGGTTGTAGCTAGATAGTGGATGTCCGTTGTCCAGAGTTTTTATGAAGGTTTTTCCATTGACTGACCATGCTTCCTCTTTCCATACAAAACCATTCCGGTAACGTTCTAACATGTTTGTGCTCTTAAAGCAGGGATCTACAAACTACGGCCCTCCAGCTGTTGCGGAACTACAGGTCCCATGAGGCTTTGTAAAGTCTAACATTCACAGACATGACTAGGCATGATGGGAATTGTAGTTCCTGAACAACTGGAGGGCCATAGTTTGGAGACCCCTGTCTTAGAGGATGGCAGATGACTGACCGCAACAAGTTTAATTTGTTTACTGATTTTAGTTTATAGCAGAGCAGAAGACAACTTAAAGTGGAGTTCCACCCAAAAATGGAACTTCCACTTTTCCGGCCCCCCCCCCCCTCTGGGGTCACATTTGGTGTTTTAGGTGTGGAGTTCCTTGCATACACCATCTACAGGAACATCTCAAACCCAATACTACAATGGACACCTTGAGAGGCTTGAGAAAGAGGCGTTATCACCTTGAAATGTGTACCTAAGCCCCCTTCCACGCTCCCAGTGTCAGATGTCCTCCTGGAATATTCCCACCCTGTAAAACTAGCTCTGGTGTTGTTTTAACTCTATTTGCTGCAGGCAGCTTCTCTCTGGACCTCTCTAGATTTCTGCAGTTCAGCCTGGATCCCTGAGATGACTTCCTTTGGTTTTAAGATATGCCTTCTTTCGTCTTACTAAATGTGAGTGCATTTTTTACTGTTTTTAATGATAAATACTGACTACACTTTGCAGAGCCCTCTGGTGTACATTTTACTCCATTACAGATAACCTTCAATCTGATAAGGAGCTGCTCTGAGGCCAAGCAAGCTGTCAATATATGGACTTATAAACTGTGTTTAGCCCTTTGTTGAGGCTACTGGCGCTGTTTGCACCATTAACTCATCTTATCAAACCAAATACTGCCAATGCCCATTTAGAGGCTCTAGGCCCCCCACTATCATGTACTGCCCCACAATACAAGGCAACAGAGAACACTATCCACCACTGAGAAGTGGAAGAGGAAGAGGACTGAGGCATTGTGGTGGGACATCTTGTGTTGGGCACTATTGTAGGGAAATCCATGCTACAGTTCAAATGACTTTTGACAAAATTACCATAGGGAGTGTGTGCACATCTATGACTAGACTAAGAACATTGGATTTTAACCTTCACTGGAACAGAAAAGAAAATAAACATAAAAGAATATTTACTATAAGCCATGCTCATATCAGAAAAAGAAAACCTTCTCATATATCATTACATTGTCATTACAATTCAATGTAAGACAGTAATTACTATTTGTCTAGACAATACCATACAATGCTGAACAGAATAGGATCCTTGGCCTATTCATTGCTTATTTATTGTACTCAGTGATACTGAGCCGTAGCTTCTAGTTGGATGGCTGAGTTGTTTTGGAATTTTCTATTTAACTGATGAGTTCAGTTCAGCTTTTTCAAATTCCAGTCCACTGGTTTAGTGGTACCAGCCCTCTAAATTTATAGGGTGTTAACTGTTTTTATTTACTAAGCACCTTACATAAACCAGAAGCCTTTGTTGCTAGAACAGCAATTTGAGGTATGTGCACAATGTGCGATTCTCAGTCTCAATCAGACAATAAAATTGAGAAGACAACACAACAGCAACTTGGGTGATCGGTTCCCTTGTAGAAGTTTCGACAGGGGACAACAGCTAAAGTTGTAAACATATGGCCATTGAAAGTGTGGCATGTAACTAAGGCCCAAGAAATGCCCACCAAAGCCATGGCCTGAAAGATCATATTGATCTAAATGTTTCAAAGCACACAAACCACTAAATACTGCCTGCAGAGTTTAGAAGGCTCTGCGGAACCTATTCACTTTTGTTCCAGGAAACCTCATTATGATAGCGCTTGAAAGCCAAGAGAATGCAACCAGTATTACCATATAGGCACTAGGTGTTATACATCCTCATCCACAACATATACACAGAGTTACTGATTACCGTAAAACACTCATAGGCCTCTGTCTTGGACAAATGGTTAAGGGAGAATTGCATTAAAACAAAACATTTACAATATTACTACTTAAGGGTTTCCCTTGACTGGTCACCATTGAACATTTGTGTGAAATCTAGCAGTAGAACTGAAAAGGGTGTAGCTGCAGAGGGTCTTGTCATACCTCTATCTCATTTCACATTTAAGCATTAGTGGGGTGTATAGTTAAATGCTGGCTTTTCATGTACTCCAAAAGCCATCTGCCTCTACTTTGGTTTTCATTTTTACATTGGTAAAGATACCTAACTTGGTTATTTAAAGTAGGAAGGTAGGAGTGATTCCAGTACATAGGGCATTGTCATTCACATGTGTCCAGATTAGCCAGATCTTACAAATACACTATATGGCCAGACGTTTGTGGACACCTGACCATCACACTTATAAGTAAACACATGCACACTGAAACATTTTGTTTCGGAATTTAGTTTTCATCCGAAAAATACATTTATTTAGTTACTCCTGAAATTCGTTTTTATTTATTTTGTTTCGTTAAAAAATGCATTCGTCTGAAAATCCGAAATAATTAAGGTTGAATCTGTCATTGAAGGCTTATGGTGTCTGTCGAATGTTCTAAGAAGATTCGACGGAGCAGCTAAACTGTACGACGCCGCAATCGTACATTTCTGGTCGAATGTTCCGCCTACAAGCTATAGTAGAATTCTAATGTTGTATCACACTAGTAATAATTATATTTATTAATTATTATTACTAGTCAACCAACATTAGAATTCTTCTATAGCCTATGGGTGGAGCATTTGACCATAAATGTCCGCTCACGCCGACTGCTTTCTCGAATCTTTATTTCAAATCTTTTCTCTCTATGTCGAAAAATCTTGGACTAATTTAGGCTAGGCACATTCAATCTTTTTTGCTATTGTCTCTATAATGGTGAATCTTTTTTCTTGCTATGTCGAATCTTTTCTCTCTATGTAGAATAATCTTGGACTAATAGAGCTAAGGTTAGGCACATTCGACCACAGGTTCGATGGACACAGATTGCTATTGTCAGCATCATGTCGAATCTCCTATCTATATCAAACTGTTGTCACAACGAAAACGAAAATAAAGCATTTGTTTATGTCGGATCTTTCGGTTTTCGGATTCTGCACGTTCGTTATCGTTTGTTAAAACGATAACGAAAATACCCGAAATTCGGACGAAAATGCATTTGGATGAAAAAGAATGCACATGTCTACTTATAAGATATTATCAGACTTTTTATTTCTAAGCCATGGGCATTAATATGGAGTTGGCCCTCTTTTTAGTTATAACAGCCTCCATTAGAAAATTAATTATGTGTCCATTTGTTGTTAGGTATTGATGTTGGACAAGAAGACCTGGCTCACATTTGGTGTTCCAATTTAAACCCAAGGATGTTCAGAAGGGTTGATGTACAAGCAGGGCAAGTGCTAGACTATTTTGTAAGATAAGGCAAGATGGGCTAGTTGCGCCCCCACCCCCGATAAAAAATTTTTTTTTTATTTCTCTTACCGTTAGTTCAAAAAATATTATATCAACAGTAAATATAATATATACAAAAGCATCAGACTTGTGTGATCCCCAATATTATATATCACTATATAATATTGGGGATAACACACGACTGCTGCTTTTGTATATATTATATTTTCCTGCTGATATATAATATTGGGGAATAGGGATCACACAAGACACATTCTGTATCACTGCTGATATTAATGATCACACTGGTCCCCATCTTTTCTCTCTTACCTTCTCTTCTCAGCTCCGTGTGGTGTGGGACAGGGACTGACTGCAGGCTCCTCTGCTCTGTTGTGGGTGGGAGGAGGAAATTACGTCACATTGAGGCGCACCCTGCACAGCACCTCATTGTCTGGAAGCGCCTGCCACAGCACCTGTCCAGGCACACTGCTGGCAGCGAGGCATGCGAGGCACAGTGCTGGCATGCCTAATCCTATTTGCGATCCGGATTGGCGAGGTCCTGCAGCACTGCGAACATCAACCATACCTATTCGCGCACAGCAGAGGTGACCATGTAAGGCCTGCACTGCATACTTGCACAGTGAGTGACAGTCAGCAGCAGTATGCCGGCAGAGCCGCGGAGTCTCGCGGTGTGGCGCAAGCCGTGGCCACCCCCGGTGAGCAACATGATTCATCCATCAAATCAGCCGGACCGGCCTGCACACTCCCTAGGCAGCAGTGTGCCCCTAGCGGGAGCGCTGGCCCTGTGTACAAGCCAAGAGTTCTTCCACCAAACTCTTCAAATTATGTCTGGTTTTGTAAACTGTGGCACAGTCATTTTGGAACAGAAAAGGGCCTTCAACAAACTGTTACCACAAGGTTCAATGCACACAATTGTCTAAAATGTCTTTGCATGTGATGTCTTTGTATGCTGTGGCATTAACAATACTCTTCTCTGGAAACAACCTAAAGCCTCGTACACACGATCAGATTTTCCGCAGAAAAAAACGTCAGACTTTTGTCCGAAGGCGTGTGCCTGGATTTTGTCTTGCATACAAACGGCAAGGAATTGTCGGCCAACAAACACGAATGTACTGATGTACTACGTGGTTTTTCAGCTCTTTAGCGGCACCCTTTGGGCTCCTTCTGCTAATTTCGTGTTTGTAGAAGTTTGGTGAGTGTTGATTCGCACTTTTCATTTTGCGCTTTTCATTTAGCGCTTTTCAGTTCACGCTTTTCAGTTCGTGCTTTTGAGTTAGTTTCTGAACGGCCGTTCGTCAACCAGACATGTTGCAGAATCGGAGGAGAGAAAACGTGTTATTTATTATTGGCCTTGGAGTAATTGCTTTAACCCAAGTCCTGTCCAGGAACAGGAGGAGGAGTTCTTGGACCAAAAATTGGTTGCTTTATTAATCATGACTAATTATGTCATATGCCTTTGCTGCGGGAGCTCCAGGAGAATAATCCAGATGATTTTCGGAATTATCTCCAGATGACGGACCCCTGCTTTCACCAACTCTTGGCATTGTTGACCCCCTATATTAAGAAGCAGGACACATGTATGGAGCTTTTATTTTATTTTTTTTTATTTTATTTTTACTTTTTGGTTAAGTTCTATTGGCAGATAGCATGTCTAATTTAATTTGTTTTCTTTTTTTAATGCACAATAAAAAAAAATTGTGGAGAATAATACTTGGCTATGTGTTTTGAACTTAAAAACTATGAGATAATGGTGTTGTGGTAACTTGCCCAAAAAAAAAAAGCATAATAATATGATTCTCGCTATCACTAGAAAAAAAAGCCTTTGAAATTTGTTTGCAATAACTCCATCAGTATCACCAGCAAAGCAGCTTCATTATTATCCCTTAAAGAAGAAGAGAATTGTGCGCTGCATTTCGATATTTCATAATTTGCCGTGTCACAAATGTTAATTCTCCCTTACGAACGCTAGTTTACAAGACCGACCACTCCTGGCTCGTCCTTGTTTCCAAGCATGCGTGTTTGTACTTCGGACGTTTGCCTGACGGTCTCACGGTGTACACATGCTCGGAAAATCCGACAACAGACATTTGTCCGCGGAAAATTTAAAACCTGCTATCCAACATTTGTCTGCGGAAAATCGGACAACAATTGTCCGATGGAGCGTACAAACGGTCGGATTTTCCGCCAACAGCCTGTCATCACACAATTCCCATCGGAAAATCCGATCGTGTGTACATGGCTTTACTCAGTAATATAGAGGGGTGTCCACATACATTTGCCCATACAGAATTTAAGTCTATAGAGGACAATTTGTGATCCTAATGTTATTGGTGATCAGAAATATTCCTTACCTGTGGAAATTCAGGAAACTCCAAAGGGTTCCAAGATTTTTTTTTGTATGTAAGAGGCCAGGCTCAAAACAAAGCATTAAAGGGACTTTCTTCTATTCTTTATTATGGTCAGGACAGAAAAAGACATTCATGTGTCATAAATCTCTTTAAATAAAAACAAACCGGTGTAATTAAATAACTTTTTGTGTTACCAAAACCCTTGTCACCTTGCGTTGGACGAGTCATTGTTGTCACATTCATAACACTGAAAGGCAATTGTCAGAAGACCCCCAGACCATCACAGATTAACTGACCCACTGGTCAGGGCACCTGCCCTCTTGCCAGGATAAAAAATAAAAGGTCGTATAGAAAAGTCATCTCGTAAAAGAATAGCCCTAAATACAACAGTGAAAGGAAAAGTCACTGAAAGGTTAGGTGGTGAAAGGAGAGATGGGAATTTAAAGCAGTAGCCCCAGAGACAAAGGGGAAGGTGACACGACTAGAGACAAGCGTCAATTTGAAGAGAAAAGGCAAGACTGCTCAGGATCCTCTGGGATTTGTGAACTTGATAAATGTCTGCTATTGTGATTTGACCCGATCCCTTAGGGAGCCATTGTCTTAACATCTCCCTTAATTTTGTGCAGCAGCTTGTTAAGGGTTGTAACTTAGTATGGTTTATAAAGAATGAGTCAATACAGTGAGTTAACAAAAACAGTTCACATACTAAAAAATGTATATATATTAAAAAAAAATTGCATTTTAGTATCCTTATTGACATTACATAATGTTCACTTATTTCTTTATTTCTTTTAGAAATGAACTCAAGCTGTCTTGGTATCAAAGTTTAAAACAAAAGCACTTCCAGTCTAGAAAACATATAAAGAAAACACTATATTTTACATTCCTTCTAATACTTTAAAGCGGAAGTTTACTTTCTAAATTAACATTGGCTATTTTTTATTATACTTATACTGCTAGCATTAGAAATAGATAGGAAAGTATATCGTATATATTTGTTTTAAACTTTTTTTTTACATTTTCTTTCATTTTTTTACATTTTACATTCTCCCATTTTTTCTGGTTTCCAGGCCTAGGCAATGATGTCATACATCTCAGGAGTCTTCAGAATGGGATGATGGGTTTTCTCAGCTAAGCACACCTCCCTGAGCTAAGGGCAGATGAAGTAAATGCTACATTAAAGTGGTTGTAAACCCTTACAACACACTTTCACCTACAGGTAAGCCTAGATTAAGGCTTACCTGTAGGTGCTGTAAATATCTCCTAAACCTACATGGTTTAGGAGATATTTACAATTCCCCGTACGAGGATTCCTTCTGCACATGTGCCGATGTATTTGGCGCATGCCCCCTTTAGAAGGGTCACGGCTTTCCGTTTTCATTAAAGGACATGCCATGACTGGAGGCTCCCGCGCGCACGTGCGGGATTGACGTCACGCGACTCCGGCCAGTCACGGAGCCAGAGTCCGTGACCCCGGAAGGAAGATGGACGCTTCCAGCTGACGAGAAAATCGGGGACATCGCAGGCTCCTGTGTCAGGTAAGTGACACATAATGGGCTACTATGTGATGCATAGTAGCCCCTTATGCTTTGCCTTTGCAGGAAAACAAAGAGGAAGTAAACCCATCAGGGTTTACTTCCTCTCTAAAGTGATTGTAAAGTCCTTTTCTCAGGTCCCTCTTTTTTGATCCTGGCCCTCCCCCTCCTGTTGAGTGCGCCCACAGCAAGCAGCTTGCTATGGGGGCACCTAAGCCGAATCACAGCTCCCTGTGTCCATTCAGACACAGAGCCCAGACCCGGCCCCACCCCCTCTCTCCCCTGATTGGCTAGCTGACTTTAATTGACAGCAGCAGGAGTCAATTACACCGATGCTGAGTCTCAGCCAATCAGGAGGAAAAATCTCGGACGGCTTAGACACTCGTGGACATCGCTGGACAGAGAGGGACCTCAGGGAAGTATTAGGGGAGCTGCTGCACACAGAAGGCTTTTATGCATTAAGATAAAAAAAACCTTCTGACTTTACAATCCCTTTAATTATCTGCCCTTACTCAAGATGATTAGAGGTGGTTTTTCAAAGTGATTTCTTAGCAAAATAAAGCATAGAGACATGAATGAATAGGCGAGTTTGCTTTGAATATTAAAAATGAATTAACCACTTGCTGACCACGCCATAGCCAAATGACAGCTATATCGTGTCTGGCCAGTTCTAGGAGGGCGTCATATGATGTCCTCCTGTGATCGTGCCTGCTGCGGCACGCTCTGTGATCGCTGTGTCCTTGGGACACAGCTGATCACAAATTGGGGTAAAGTGCCAATCAGTAGTTACCACGTGATCAGCTGTGTCCAATCACAGCTGATCACAATGTAAACACAAGCCAGTTATCACCGTTCCTTTCCTCACGCTGACAGCTGAAAACAGGTCACAGGAGTGCAGAACGGTCTGCACTCTTGTGATCTACAGGAGAGGAACAGCCAAACGAGCTTTAGCTGTTCTTCTTCTTTAATGATCATAGGCAGTATATCTGCAGAGTAAGCTGTGTAGCATTATTGTAAAAGGCCTTAGATTTAAGATTCACCTGTCTTTGCACAGAGATCCTGCTCTACTGCCTTTTTTACATGCCAGGATATTAACGAAACTTCAGCTACGAGACACCCACCCCAACACCCACCCCTAAACCGATACATCCAATCCCTGACATCCCATAACAATCCCCCCTCCCCCAGCCTCCTTCCCAAACCCACTGAAAAAAAAAACTACACATACCTTTATCTTGCCTTCCTCTAACTAGTTTTGGTAATGTTATGGGATCTTCCTCTTCTTTCTGAGCAGTGATGGAGGATGGACATTCCTCCCAGACTGAACAGCACTTATGTAATCAGTCCTGGAGTACTCTGAACCCAGGCTGTGTGATGATGCGCCCTTCATGGGGTGTTCCAATGACAGGCAGGGATCTCTTGGACAGAATGTTGTAAGTGTCGTTTTACCTAAAAAGGGCAACAACACTCAACCAAGGAGCAAGCTGGGGAAAGCGTTGGAGGGTGGAGAGGGTAAGTAAAGCTTGGGGACTTTTTTCTAATAATTCTTAAAATAATTATTCAAATTTTCCCCCCCAAAAAAAAAAAAAAAAGAACTTTCATATTTTGACTCATCAGTCCAGAGCAGCCGCTGCCATTTTTCTGTACCCCCGTTCCTATGTTTTCATGCACAGACAGGACATGGAAACAAGGCTAAGAAACTCAACTATACACAAAAACATAGGGACTGGGGTGCAGAAAAATGTCAGCAGGTGCTCTGGACTGATGAGTCAAAATGTGAAATATTTGGCTGTAGCAGGAGACAGTTTGTGAAGGGCTGGAGAGTGGTACATTAATGAGCGTCTGCAGGCAACAGTGAAGCATGGTAGGGTTTCCTTGCAAGTGCGGGACTGCATTTCTGCAAATGGAGTTGTAGATTTGGTAGGATCAATGGTGTCTTCAATGCTGAGAAATACAGGCAGATACTTATCCATCACCATCAGGGAGGAGTGTGATTGGCCCCAAATTTATTCTGCAGAAAGACAACGACCCCAGACATACAGCCAATGCCATTAAGAAATATCTTCAGTGTAAAGAAGAACAAGGAGTCCTGGAAGTGATGGTTTGACCCCCACAGAGCCCTGATCTCACCATCATGGAGTCTGTCTAATGCCGCGTACACACGACTGGACTTTCTGACAGTAAAGGTCCGACAGTTTTTCCGACGGACTTTCCGAGGACTTCCGACGGACTTTCCGAACGAATGGACTTGGACACACACAATCACACCAAAGTCCGACGGAATCGAACGTAATGACGTACGACTGGACTAGAATAAGGAAGTTCATAGCCAGTAGCCAATAGCTGCCCTAGCGTCGGTTTTTGTCCGTCGGACTAGCATACAGACGAGGGGATTTCTCTCGACAGGAACTGATTCTGGCAGAGTTCCGGCGGAAAAATTTGAAACCTGTTCTATTTCTAAAGTCGGTCTGATTTTTGGACAGCAAAGGTCCGATGAAGCCCACACACGATCGAATTGTCCGGCGGATTCGTTCTGTCGGACCTTTGCTGACGGAAAGTCTGGCCGGGTGTACGCGGCATAAGATTACATGAGAAGACAAAAGGATTTGAGGCAGCCTACATCCACAGAAGATCTGTGGTTAGTTCTCCAAAATGTTTGGAACAACCTCCCTGCCGAGTTCCTTCACAAACATGTGTGCAATAGTGCAATGCTGTTTTGAAGGCAAAGGATGGTCACACCAAATATTGATTTGATTTGGATTTCTCTTCTGTTCATTTACTTTCCATTTTGTTTATTGATAAAACTAAATGATTAACACTTCTATTTCTGAACGCATTCTTAATTTACAGCATTTTTCAACAACGTTCTAAAACCTTTGCACTGGACTCTATATACTGTATATATAATACATCCCAAATAATCCCAAATCTCGCTACAAATCAAAGGGAGAACGAAGATTCGCAGTCCAAGGACCATGGCTATGGAATGCTCTACCGACTTACATCCGCATGGAAGAAAACCATCAGGTCTTTAGGAAAAAACTCAAGACCCACCTCTTCTAAGAAGCTGGACAACACAGGACTAATACAGCGCCTTAGGGCGATTCAGTTCGCATTGTAGCGCTATACAAATCATTCATTCATATATATATATTGGGAGGTGGGTTGGAGGACTAATAAAGTAATTTTAAAGTATGTTGCTATTATTAGTTGAATGTACACATCTGCAAGATATAAGTAGCTCCGATCATGAAGGGGTTAAGGTAGAATTAGGAAACGTTTCAGGAAAGGAACTGTATCGCTACAGATGGAGTACATATCTGGTTCTTGTAAGTAACCCTGTTTACTGGAAGTCAGGCTGTTGTATGTAGCTCGTATTATACTGTATATGGGTTATCACACAGGTGCCATCAGTTAAACTGCTGAACATACCACAGCAGGTGTGTTGTCTATGTGATAAGTGATAAAAAAGGAACAAAGTTTAAAGCCGGCAGAAATGAAACTGTACAGTGCAAGGGATAGATTCATGTGTACTATCACTTTACAAAGTGACACATTCAGGGCCCATTCACACTTGGACATTGTGGCAGCACACGCTATAATGCATGCATTAGCCCACATTGCCACAACGCATGACAACACATGTGGGGTGTGTTGAGGTGCCATTCATTAAGAATGCCACCCCCAACACATTATACAGTAGAGACCAAAGCACAATGCATCATAGCGCTGAATTTTTTGAAAAAGCGGGGCATGTACATTTTTTCCATCCATTGCGGTACATATGCAGCCCATACATAATAATTTGGGCAGTGTTCCATGACAAATTGTCATTCAAAGTGTGAGAGCGCTGAAAGCTGGAAATTTGCCTGGGCAGGAAGGGGGTAAAAGTGCCCAGTAAGCAAGTGGTTAAGTGTAAATGGGATATCCATACATTTTACTGACAATAATTTTGGACTGAATGTCCAGATTTTCTGCTCAACCAGTGAAGAGGAGCGGCTTCAGACCACTGGTCATCCTGGAAGCCTGTAGAACCAAGCAATAAGGTAAGTAACTTTGTGTATAACATGCCCCTTGTGGGTCACAGGAAATGCCTGCATAAAGGAAACCTGTCACCATCATACAAAGTCGTAAAAGAACAGAAAAATTAATTATTTTAAATGTTTACTAGCAGTGTTTTTCCATTTATTTATTTTTTATTCACTTGCAACATTTCTCTAAACTTGACACAATTCAAAAAATAATGGGGGTTTGAAATAGCATAGTCTCAGACTACCAATGTGGGGGTTACTACTGCATTCACTGACACCAATGCTGGGGGTTGTTATTGTATTCACTGACACCAATGCTGAGGGTTATTATTGCAGTCACTGACACCAGTGTTGGGTGTTGTTATTTTGGTCACTGGCACCAATGGGGGGGGGGGGTTGTTATTGTTGTTACTGACACCAGTGCTGGGGATTATTACTACGGTCACTGACACCAATACTGGGGGTTAGTATTTGAGGATGGGGCCTACTTTATTCCCACTTTCTCTTCGGTGTGGTTAAAAAAGATATAGCAGGACAGAAATTTGTGGGTGTTTAGGTGCATTAAAGGCCATTAGTTTTAAATAGGCTGCCTAACTCAATGCAATGTACTTCAACTTATTGCTATTGTGCAACCTTCTGAAAGTATCAGGGGAAAGATTGGAGGCCGCCTATAATTTTCAAATTGATCACCCATGCTATAGTGTTACTTGAGTGACAGCTATGAATCTGCTGGGGCTGCTGACATCACATCAAACATGGTGGCACCCAGCAGCAGTCTCAGGGCTTTTGGATGTCTACACATTGGAGGTTTTTACAGGTACCATATATAAAATGCATAAAAATTGTATTAATCTTGTAGGAAGGATGCCTACATCAGTGTTGGTTTTAGTTAGTGGCTAGCCCAGGCTGAGGAAGGGGGGAGAGAGTTAATTTGTGTGCCATGGTTCCCGGGCTTTTTGGTTCCAGTCTACCCACTGGTGATATCAATTTGGGGAAAGGCTGGGTTTGAGGCCATTTGGACCACTAGCAGGACATGCTGTGACTTCTGTGGAGGATGACTGCTGCGCCTTGCAGTCCGTCTGAGGCACTGAGGATCTGGAGATCAACCAACACTCACAGGACGCCAAAATGGACTACTACCTTTCTGAGGTATACCTGGGCAGCTAGCAAGGGTTAGTTAGTGATATTCTTGAGCTAATGTTCATCTTGGACTGTAATGCTGAAAGATTTTAGGAAAAGTTGTATCAGCTGTTCTGAGTCTGGTCTGAAATTATTCAAAGGGGTTCACATTGGTTGTGGCGTATTCAAAGAACTTAGGTCAGTAAAGGACATGTTGGGTATGAAGGAAAGCCACGACAAAGGCTTTACTAAGCAAGTCAAGGAGGAGTAATGTATTTGCTATGGATAACTAAGGACTAGTGCAAGGTACATTGCAGCCAGTCCGAATCATGGTACCTGGTTTAGGTGACGGGTCTTCCCCTAGCAAGGGGGTCGATGTCCTGGCTCCCTCCCTAGTAGCCAGTTTTTAGTAGCAACCGGAACCAAACCCACATTACGGAGATTCATGATCTGGTCATATGGGTACGGGAGTAAATTAGTTAAAAATTGCACACATGAGGTCCACGCTACTGGGAGTGAGGTAGCAGAGGTACGCTGGACTGGTAGAGAGGGCACGGGCTCAGCAGCGTCCCTCCTAATTGCAACATACATCAAGCTAAAGTGTGTAGTGACACTGGACAGAGCATTTCAGAGAAACTTTTTATTACTGTACACAGGGTCTACGGCTCATCTCTAAGCCAAGGAACCACCATAATGTTTGACTTTCACATGACCTCAGTCCCTGCCTGGTCATGGGCAATGATGAGCGTGTGCACAGCAAAAGGTACCCCTACGTGCATCGATGTCTACCAGTACCTCGGCTGTCCCTGACTCTACCTCTTGATTGGCTGAGACACAGCAGTAGCACCATTGGCCCCCACGGCTGTCAAAGTCAGTTAGCCAATCGGGAGAGAGAGGGGGGGTCGAACGGCAGCTCCGTGTCTGGACACACAGAGCTGCAGCTTGGCCCCTGTGCCCCATAGCAAGCTGCTTGCTGTGGGGGCACTCGAAAGGAGGGAGGGGCCAGGAGCAGCGAAGAGGGACCCGAGAAGAAGAGGATACAGGCTGCTCTGTGCAAAATCAACTGCACAGAAGAGGTAAGTATAACATGTTTGTTGTTTTTTTTTAAAAGAGACTTTACAATCACTTTAATTTGATAAAAAGAGTATGTGAGAGGGTGTGAATTGACTGGGAGTGTCTTAGCAACATCCTAGAAACAAGGCAGGATAGGATGATGCCACCTCTGGGAGTATTTTGGCCATGCTTTGGGAGATAGGTAAATGCCTAGCCCCTATACCACAGGCACTATCCATATTTTGTCAAAGCTTTTTTTTTAACATTGTGCCTCTTACCTGCATAGGCAGCTTTTGATGGATTAACCCTTTAACTCCTTTTCTGTGACAGTGGTCACATGATCGCTGATCCTTCCTGTCCCCCGGGTATACCAAATTATTTAAAAAAAATGCCAGGGTGGGCAGAAAGGGATTAAAGATATAACAGGAAGTGTGAATAAACCTCTCCAAAGTAAGAAGAAATCCCTGCTGTCACCAGAGTAGGTGTCCTCACTGGAAGATTTCCCCTCTACTCCTGCTCTGGAAACAACTGTACATTTTTGGATTTCAATTCACTTTCCACTTTCGTAAGGTTTTTTTTTGCCGTCTCCATCAAGAACAATTGTTTTTGGACACTGAGGGCTTTGTCATAGACATGAGACCATCTTCCAGGTTGGCAGACTGTCATGTAAAGTCTAATGCCGCATACACACGATCGGAATTCTCGTTGGAAAAAACTCTGATGTTTTTTCCGACGGAATTCCGCTCAAGCTGTGTTGCCTACACACGATTACACCAAATTCCGACGGTCAATAACACAGCGGCATAAAACACATTCGACAGCACTATAAAAGGGAAGTTTAATGCTTCCAAGCATGCGTCGAATTGTTTCCGAGCATGCGTCGGAATTTTGCGTGTCGGAATTGCATACACACGATCGGAAAATCAGATGGAAAGGTTTTCCGTCGGAAAAATTGAGAACAGGTTCTCAATTCAAAGTCCGTCGGAAATTCCGACAGAAAAAGACCGTTGGGCATACACACGGTCGCAAAATCCAATGAAAAGCTCCTATCGGGCTGTTTCCATCGGAAATTCCGACCGCGTGTACGCCGCATTAGGGCACCTAAACTGTAGCCTAAAGCTGGCCATACATTAGTATATTTTTGAATGAGGGTTAGTGCGAAAAATGTTTGAAAATTCTCAGTATGTTCAACAGTTTGACAAATGTTGTTCGAAAGTATTTCAAAATTTCCTTTGCTTTTAACATTTGATTTTGGAACGAATGGACTTTTATGGAAGGAGAATTACATACACGCTTAGAAGTTAGGTTAAAAAAAATTCTATCCCGCTCCTTCGAATTTTCTCGTCACTCAAGTCGATTTGACCTCACTAACGATTAGAAAATCTAACAAAGTTCTTAAAGTGAACATTTTTTAATGTGTTAGTGTGTAACCACTTTTGGTCTTGATTATTTTGCATTTAGTTCCCTGTATATGAAAGCCCAAGCAAATATAGGCCCCATTTCAATATCAGAACTGCAAATCACATGCAGTCTATGCAAAAATAAAAAAGTAAAAGTGAGCAATTTTACTGTACAAAGTGTACAGACTCTTGAGATGAGTGAGCCCAGGTAAAGCCATTCATAAGCCCGGCGGTTTGTTTACACTTTGCATGAGTTTGGCCGTTGACGAGACAAAGCCCCAAAGGAAACATGTACTTCCTTTCATACTAACTCATTATGGAAGATGAAGAGATATCAGCAGCTGGTCTCATTCTTCTAAAAGCTATTCTATATCTGTGCAGACAACTCTCAGTGTGTTAAAGTGGAACCCTAGGCAAATAAAAAAATACAGATTGTAAAAGTTATGCCATATTTCTTATTTTCTTTTCTGAAAAATGTTTTGTCGGCAGTTTTTAAGAAATGTAATGCAATGGTAGGAGAATTCCAAGACTGGGCTATTGCAATGCATGCACCTATGAACACGAATGAGATCAACCTTCGTACATGTCTCGGAGCATCTAGAATTGGTTGGCCAACAGGGCTTGTTGCTGGGTCTATTTTAGATCCGTTCCTATCAATAAGTATATGAAATCGTGCACACAAATCCAAAATCTGCAAACTTTTGGCCAGTCCCACCAAATATGGCGGAATGAGCCTTCTTGTCTACAACCTTTAAAGCACAGAGCGGAGGCTCTGGGAATGCAAGAGGCCAACCTCATTGGAACCATATACAATCTGAGTAAAACTTTGTAGTTAGCCTCTATGATAGATGAATACAGTAATTCTTATATTTAACTGGGCCTGAATTCCTGGTTCTGGTGTCACCATTGCAGAGAAAGTGCTGGGCTCTTACAGCTGCAATTACCTTCTGCAGTCTGATGACCCATGACTTTTTGAATAATACAGTGATTATCTGCAGTTGTACACCAGTGTTGTGTGGATAATTGTGATGAGCCAATGTTGGCTGTGGATCCTTTGGGGCTTCCTCTGTTCTCAATTACATGGTGGGAGCAAAGAGGGAAACATGGAGGTAGGGCATCTGACAGAGCCATTGGGATCCAGATGCTGAGATTCTGGGTTGCCTCTAGTTAGAATATTAAGGGGAGTCATATTAAGCTGAGAGATATGGGCTCCAACTTAAGGGACCTATAGTGCTGTGTGCAGTACTATCATTTGGGAAAATAACCATGGTACCTATAGCAGGGAAGGTCAGAACATCCCTCTCTGTAGAAAGACAGTGTACCATAATAGGGACAGTGCAATTGCCATAAGTGAGATGACAACACACCCTCTCCAAGTGACAGCAATATTGCCATTGTCTAGATCCCTCCAACCCTGATAGATGCACATTGTCACCTGGCGTTATCAAAATGCCTAAACAAACTCCCAACCTGTGATAGACAGCCTGCCATGCCTATAATTACTTTTACTTCAATTTATCAACTGATGCATGTCACCAGTCATTAAAAATTCCAGTATGTTTGGGTATGGGGGGAGTACATGATATGAAAATTGCCTCCTCACAGTGCATTGTCTGTGGCTTTTGCTCCCATTTGGCAGACTCTATTGACAAAGGATTTCCCATACAGAGTCAACAATTCCCAGTACTGCTGATGGGGAGAGAGAAATGCCCAGTGTCTTGAGTAATATCTTATTTAATGTAAAGGTTTTATTTAAAGGTAATGGATATATAGGTTGAGCCAACGAGTTTTGGGAATTTGACTATCCTTCTGCATGTTAGCCCTGAAGAAGGGGGAGTCAATTCACTCCCCATTCTTCAGGGGTAACATGAAGAAGGGTAGTCAAATCCCAGAAACTCGTTGGCTCAACTTGTATATCCATTACCTTCAAATAAAGGATTGCAATCTTTCCATTGAATGTGGTATTATTCTAGATGCTGGGCGCTTCTCTCTCCCCTACCCAATACCGCTGTCACTTAAGCGACACTGCAGTCATACCAGTAAGGTAACAGCCCACACCTCCAAAGGGAGGCAGACACCATCATTCACCTGCAGAATCACGGAAAAAAAAATATTATAGAAAAACTCAACCAGACCAGTCCCTAACTCCAACTAATCACTTCAGTTCTGCTGATGGCATTGCAGGAATTGTGGAGGTTGAAGCTAAAGGTAGGTATAGGCCCCAAAGAGTGTCTAGTGTGGGGTGTGGGGTGGGGGATATATTTGGCATTTTTGTTAAAGTGATGGGCTTATTATTAGTAAGGACTCTTACTAAAATAATGTACTGTGCTGCATTTTTAAAATATTTTTGTATGTATTTTTGTACATCGCATTAGGCAGCTTTTCATCTTAATGCATGAAAATGTAGTGCATGCTGCTTTTTTTTCAACACATAGCGCTTCATTTTGTATTGTGGCGCACTGCAGCACTGGTACATTGTGGAGGTACATTGGAATGCTATTACAAAAAATGGCAGTGCAACACACCAAAGCACGTATGGTATGTTACCATGGGTTACAGTAATGCCGGGTACACACGATCGCACATTCCGACAACAAAATCCATGTTTTTTTTCTGACGGATGTTGGCTCAAACTTGTCTTGCATACACACGGTCACACAAATGTCGGAAATTCCGAACGTCAAGAACGCTGTGACGTACGACGCGCCAAGTAAATTGAAGTTCAATAGCTAGTGCAGCTCTTCTGCTTGATTCCGAGCATGCGTCTGAATTGTGTACACGCGATCGGAATTTCCGACAACGGATTTCGTTGTCGGAAAATTTGAGATCCAGATCTCAAATTTTGTTTGTCGGAAATTCCGACGGAAAATATCTAATGGAGCCTACACATGGTCGGAATTTCCGACAACAAGCTCCCATCAAACATTTTGTTGTCGGAAATTCGGACCGTGTGTACAAAGAATAATGTGTGCGTTATGCCATGTGTCACTGCAACAAGCATGTGCAAACTTCTCCCTATAATAAAAAAATTACCATGGGTTTCCTTTAAAAGCATTCGATGAATAAAGGTGGGGTGGAAAGAAGTGAGTAAATGTTGGACTACTTACAGTGTATTCCTCCGCTGTGCCCACAGCAGCCTCAACTGAAATCCAGCCCTGGTAATCAGTGAAGCACAAAGCCACATCTTTCTAGTCAAACAACACCCGAGATACATGTGCTGAAGCCAGGGTCATTCTAAAAATAAACATATGCAGCTCATGATAGGAATAATGGAAACCTAATCAAGGGGACTTGAATGGCCAGGAATGCAGGCAATGTAAGATTATTACTTACCAACAACACATTGCTCACCTAAACTGACCCTTCATCTTTTTCTCCTTCTCAGGCTGGACAACAAAAGCTACCAACTTACAAAGCGTTATACCTATGAAAGGAGGATTGCACTTAAAACTGTAGAATTAGGCTTCACATGTAAAAGAATTCATATTGTTGCATAGTAGAGAGGTTCCCCATATAATAATGAGACAATGTATGGGGTAATCAAATTTAAATGATCACCACCAACCTTTAGAACCTAAGTTGGGTGGATTGGAAGCCTGCAGCTAATGTCGTATTGTGTTTTGCAGCACTCTTGTTGAGTCAAAACATCTTACTTTGGTTTGTGGGGTAACACCAATTAGGGTTTCCACCTGCGTGGAGTATTTATATTCTCTCTCCTTGCATAGGTTTCCTATGGGTACTTTGGGTTCCTCCCACGGAAGAAAAAAATTTACTGCCAGTTAACTAGCTTTTGGCTAAATTGGCCTATACTTCCAAGCTTGTCCTGATGGAGTGGATTGGCTTCAGAGCTAGCAACTAGAAAGATTCAGTAAACCTATTTTTTAGCTCTGAGGAAGAGGGTAACTCCCTTTAAAACATGTTAACCCTAGTAGACCTGCGTGGCTTCTTCCCATGCAAGGCTGTTGGAGCAGCTGTTCTGGTGACCTTTTTTCTGGATTATACTAATAAGTTTGTACGTTTAGTATTGGTTTGTGAGTATAATACTTGTCTTTATTAGATAAATATGAAGGTAACGTGCTAGGCTGCGTTATTATTTTTACAATTATGAATCTATTGGGACTACCCCAGACCTTAGGGCATCAAAGCTTGGTGGCCACTCAATAATTTGAAGCGTTACAGAAACATAATCGAGCGCAGGAGAGTTTCCTTTATTTATTTATTTTTTACAAAAATTCAGTGTACCAGTAATGTTAAAATATCTTCTACCACTTTCTCATTCAAACAATCTTTTGATAGCTCATCCCATGATCTACTTATAATCACCTTCCCATTGCTCCATTGGATATACCTGGTTCTTCTAAGTACAGAGGAGCATGTGACTTCCTCCTATGATACAGTGTTTGGGAATGGGAACCAGGCCTGAACATTGTCACAAGTGGAGTTGCCATCAACCCTTTGTAAGCTCCGATACCATCTGACACAGGGTTTGGCTTATGGCTCCCACAGAAGAACACAGTGGCTGTGGAGTGTGTGGGGGGAGGGCTAGCTAGCGTAGTTCAAAGTTAATCATTGGAGATTGTTATAGACCACCCAATGTTAATGAGGAGGTGGAGACTCAGCTCCCTGCACAGATGGAAAGGGCTGCAAGGGCTGGGACAGTGATAATAATGGGGATTTTAACTACCCAGAAATTGACTGGAGTAATGGCACTGCTGGGACAGTTAAAGGGCAAAAATGTATAAACCTATTACAGGACAATTTTATGGTCCAGTTTATTGAGGCCCCAACTAGGAATGATGCTCTGTTGGACCTGGTAGCCTCAAACCATGCAGAGCGTATTACTAATGTTCAGATAAAGGAACACCTGGGTAGCAGTGACCATAACATGATTTAATTTGATGTTAGCTGTAAGCAAAAATCACATACGGGAAAGATAAAAAAACACTTAATTTCAAGAGAGCAAATTTTCCAAGGATGAGGGCTGCTCTCCAGGACTTAGACTGGGAGAGAATATTGGCATCGATGGGCACAGAACAGAAATGGGAATTCTTCAAAAAGACTGTAAACTCACTGCAAAGTATATTCCCATGGGCAATAAGTTTAAAAGGCTAAAAATAAAACTTATGTGGCTCACGGCCAAAGTTAAAAAAGCTATAAGAAAAGAGCTTTTAAAAAATATAAAAATGAAGGAACACTAGTGTCATTTAAATGTTACAAAGAATATAACAGAATATGTAAAAAGGAAATCAAGGATGCAAAAATTCAAAACGAAAGACAGATTGCAAAAGATAGTAGGACAAACCCCCAAAAATTCTTCAAATATAATAATAGTAAAAAGGTCAGGTCTGAGCATGTAGGCCCTTTACAAAATAATCTAGACTGGGTGACTGGGGACAAAGAGAAGGCTAATTTATTAAATACTTTCTTTGAACTTGATGGTCTTTTTTTCAACCTGACTAACTATGTAACTATGTAACCTGTCACTTTTCCTTGAATGAATGAAGTCACAGAATCTCTTTATAGCAACATTTTTAATAGTTTTTATTAGGGTTTTTAGAACAGTACAGTGGAACAAAAGAGGTTGTCATACAAGTTGTGTTAGCATAGATATTGTTTGCAGGAACATAAAAGGATCCCATAATAAACAGTTAACATCTATCAATGGTAGTAGACTTGAGTATACTTAAAGCCAACTATAAGAAATGTTTTAGTCAAACACATAAAAAAATAATAGAAAAGCAGGAAGTCACATACCAATGAACCATAAAATCAAATAATATATATAAATATTATGTAATCTGCTACCCAGTCAGAATGTGAAGCTTTGGGCTCCTTTTCTATTTCAATGAATTTTTTTTATATAATACAAGTACAAAAGCTTATGAAAGAGTTGTATATAATACAACTACAAAAGTTTAAATAAACATCAAAATGTATAAGGACCACACATCTTGACATAAAGCACAAAATAAAGATACAGGTATAAGTACATCAAGGTGTTATACGTGTTGAGAAAAGATATAGCCCCAGTTACAACATTGGTGGTAATGTTTCTTTTGAAGGAGGCTCTATGAAGTTTAGATATCACCAGGGGTCCTGGCGACAGTTGAGGTAGAGTTACCCCCTATCACAACGTTGAGTGCTTTGAGCTCCTTTTCAAATGTTTGTTCCAGGCCTCCTTAGCTTGTAACCTTTGTTGCAAAAGCCACTGATTATAGATCCAATAGCTCATGTTTAACCACTTAAGGACCGGAAGGATTTGCCCCCTTATTGACCAGGCCATTTCTTGCGATACGGCACTGCTTCATTTTAACTGACAACTGTCCATTTTTCCCCCACAAATAGAGCTTTCTTTGGTGATATTTGATCACCTCTGCGTTTTTTTGGGGTTTTTTTTGCTCTAATTACAAAAAAAGACCGACAATTTTTGAAAAAAAAATATATTTTTTACTTTTTGCTATAATAAATATCCCCACAAATAAAGTAAAAAAAATAGTTTCTTCATCAGTTTAGGCCGATATGTATTCTTCTACATATTTTTGGTAATTTTTATGGCATTTTTATTATTATTATTTTTTATTTTTTACTAGTAATGGCAGTGATCAGCGATTTTTAGCGGGACTGCGACATTGCAAAGGACAGAGCGGACATCTTTGACACTATTTTGGGACCATTGACATTTATACAGCGATGAGAGCTAAAAATAGCCACTGATTACTGAAATAATGTCACTGGCAGGGAAGGGGGCGAGCAAAGGGTTAAGTGTTCTCTAGGGAGGTGTTTCCAACTGTGGGGGCAGTGTAGTGACTGCAGGAGGAGACAGATCGCTGTTCCTGATCACTAGGAAGAGCAAATCTGTCTATCCTCCTCTGACAGGGATGGGTGGCCGGTGGACATTGCGACCTAGTGGTCTTAAAGCGGCCGACGTACAATGACTGCAATTTGCCCAGGAGAGGTAACCTGCCACGGGACAACTGTGGCGGCTGGTCCTTAAAGTGGCTGTAAACCCTCAAGGTTTTTAACCTCAATGCATTCTATGCATTGAGGTGAAAAACCTCCTGTAATGCTGCAGCCCCCGTTTTACTTACCTGTACTCTTATTCTCGAGCCGGGGACGAGCACACCAGCAAAAGCCAGTGTCTCAGGTCCTGATTGAATGGATTTATAGCAGCGCAGCCATTGGCTCCCGCTGCTGTCAATCATATCTAATGATGCTGCGCCGGGGGGGGGGCCAAGTCCTCTTTTTGTGACAATAGACGCAGAAGCAGACTCGGGAGCGTACCCGCACGGGTGTCCCGAAAGACAGCGCTTCTCTGATGGGGCACTCAATAAGAGGAGGAGCTACTAGCGCCGCTGAGGGACCCCAGAAGAGGAGGTTTGGGGCCACTTTGTGCAAAGCCAACTGCACAGAGGAGGTAAGTATGACATGTTTGTTATTTAAAAAAAAAAAAACTGAAGCTTTACAACCCCTTTAACTGGTTAAGATTACACACATGAAAGTGAATAACTAAGAGCAGAGACTGATTCCTTATCAGAAAATTGGAAAGAGTTTCTTTCCCATATGGAACCAGGAGTTTTAAGGATGTGATGCTGTCACTGAGGTGAGCACAGATACAATGTATTTTGTTTAAAATATATTTTATTGTACAAATACACATAAAAACATTTTCATAAAAGAAAGTATCTCAATGTGTATACAACATGAATCATATTGTGAGTAATGATACTTGTTACCAGCAAAAGCTTAAAGGAATTCTTGAGCATAGAGTAATCCAACGTGTTTCGCAGATGTAGCTCTGCTTCTTCAGAGAAACTCAGACATGCGTCAGAAGAAAAACTCAAGATATATGTGGCCACCAGCAAATCAAGGATACCAAATACCCAATATATAGTCAATAGTGTCAGACCCATCGACCAAGTCTGTCAGACATCGGATCGCACTTTAGGTGTAAAAAGGTAAATGTAAACCTTATCCATAGCCGATAGCTGTCAAACCGCTGGAGCAGCTATCATGTCAAAATGGACCAAAATCTCTGAGGAATGTTCCCAACACCTTGTTGAATCTATGCAAAAAAATAATTAAGGGGGGTCCAACCTAGCAAGGTGTACCTAATAAAGTGGCTGGTGAGTGTATATATCAGTATAGATTACAACAAAAATGAAAATCCATAATATAATGTGCATTTGTATAAATGATTTTTCATTTGGTAACCTTACATTCCATACAAGGCATACACAGAAAGCCATAAGTTTAAGATATGTTTGGATGTCTCCGTTAGGTGTTTTTCCAATTGTCCAAAGAGGCACAATGAATATAAAATAGATCCCTAGTGGTCTGCTGGGTCCTAATAAATGTAAATGCATGAAACAAATGTCACACTACAAAAAAATATATATATATATAAAAATATTAGATGAAGGTCAGAAGACATATACCGCAAACATATAAAATTGGTATATTAGCTTGGGTGGGTCGCTGTCACCCAGACATTCATTCTGATAGGAACACTAAAGCCCCATACACACGGTCGGACTTTTTCATCAATTTGGTCCGATCGGACAAGGTTGTTGAAAAATCAGACCGTGTGTATGCACCATCGGCAGTGTTCGTCGGTTTGTCCGTCGGACAAAGTCTTATCTCCTGCTGGAAAGATTTCCCGTCAACCCGGTCCGATCACACCAAATCCGAGCGTGTGTACGCTTGTCCGACGGACAAAGTGCTACGCATGCTCAGAAGAAATTCTGTGACGGAAGCGCTCGGTCAGGTAAAACTACCTTTCCTAATCGACACAGCACATTCGTCACGCTGCAATGTTAAAATGTCTTTAATGCAGCGCATTCTCTTTTTCTTTACAATGCAACAAGAATGACATCTTTTAGCTGCTCCTATTCACCCGCACTTCTCACAAACTTACTTCTTTATTACTTTGCAGCATTTATACACTACATGTTTATTTTTTACTCAGATCGTAATACAATCTTTCTTATTTTTTTACCCAGATTTTTTTTTTTGGGGGAATACATATTTGAAGGAGATTTTTTTTTTTTTGGAGGGGGTTTGTATGTCTCAACTTAGCAAAACCACATTATTAACATTTGTATTTCTTGCTTACATTTACTAGGAGTTTGTTGGTTGTTGGTGCCCCTTGTTAATTCTAGGATTAGTGAAATGTAAAACACAATAGTCAATGATTATTTCAAATCAAAAAAACCTTTATTTAGGTCTCAGCAACAGACCAAAGAGGAACGCAGCCATGGTGAAACTTGGGGAATTTGCAAAGCCTTGGACACCCATGGCAACCATCATTTTACAGACTTAAACAATTGGGGGCATGAAGACTACCTATCTAAATAATAAGGGAGCGCAATCTGGTCCTGAAGTCCAAAACATCCGGAACTGCAGCAGATGCCATCTAGGTCCCCAGGCTCTGGTACTACGAGAGGCTCCATCTTCTCTCAGACCAGACTGAGTCCAGGTTGTCACTCTCTTGTCTTCCTTGTACGCTTCCTTCCACGCCGTGGTGCTGGTGCTGGTGGGGTGGCAGAAGGAGGAGGAGGAGGCGGAGCAAGGTCACTCTCGCAAACATGTGTGAGGGGAGTCATCTCCCCAGCCATCCCCTCATTTAGTATTTTGAGGATGACCTCCTCACACATGCTGCGTTGCCCCGCCTCCATACCCGTAAATTTACTTGTAACCAAGGAGGCAAAGGCCTCCTCGTAGGTGGGTGTGGCATAGAGGGAGGCTGAGGCATCTTTTATCAGCTGGAGCGCTGACTCTCCCACCTCCCCCATGTTTTTCGCCCTTCTGTAGGGAAGGCGGAGGGGAGAGACTTGGGAGACAGTCAGGCTCCTACGCCTACCCCCCTCTTGGCTGCCACTACCCCCTGCCTCCTCCTGACTGCCACCTTCCACAGCCACCTCCTGGCTGAGGTCTTCCTGTGTATGAAAAAGGGACATAGTTTCAGTTATTTGTTCATCAAACACACACAATTCTCATCTAGTGACTGTTGAAAAATGTTTTCAAATACAAAACCATACAATTCTCAGCCCTGCAGTTTAGATTCTTCCCAAAAATGTCTCCCACACCACTGTCTGTTGATATGTCAATCACGTTAGGAAATAAGCAATTGGGGATCCTGAATTAACTGAACATCATTCATTATTCAACAAACTGTTCCAAAACTACTATACCTGGAACAAGCTGGGCACCTGCACATATTCCTGACTGGAAGGCCCAGGTTGGTCCTCGGAATCCTCATCAAGGGTGGCGTGCGTGGAAGGACGCGTGCAAGGAAGAGTCGAGAGTGACTTCAGGACCTTATTGCGCTCCCGGAAATAGGTAGTCTTCATGTTGGTGATCTTCACTTTTAAGTTTGCGACGGTTGCCATGGGCAGGGTAGGCTTTACAAATGCCACCAGTTTCAGCAGGGCTGCGTACCTCTTTGGTCTGTTGCTATAATCCCTGTGTTTTGCCTGCCATAAGAGGGGGAATTGCCGGTATTTATCAATGAAGTGTGGGAGAAAGCTCACGTTGTAGAAGGCATCCATCACCTCTGCAAGACACAACGCCACACAAAACAATATAAATAATGTCAGCCTAAACTCTCCTAATCTTCTCCATAAAGAAGCCTCAAGTTCTAATCAGTCTAGGCTAGTTATGTACCAACTGAATTCTCTTTACGGCGCAGTGGGGAGAGCACATGGCGGGGACACAGCAGGTGCGCCACAAATATCCCACCAACGAGGAGGAGGACGAGGAAAGTCCGGAGGCAGAAACGTCCCGATCCCGGAACCTGAAATTCAAGGCCTCCAATATGTCATTTGGAGAAATGTTGGAGATGGTGGACATATTAAAGAGGAGCGACTATGATGGGAAGTATGGGCCTTACCTCAACCCCAATGTCCGCAAGGCCAAGATCATGTCTAAAGTTGTGAGAAGGCTGTACATTGTGAAGTTCTCACTAGAAATGTCATCAAGAATGTAAAGCCAATTTATTCAATGTAAAGGAGAGGTCACTCAGTAGCTGTTTACCCATCTGGACTCTAGAGCACTAGTGCTGGGACACCCAAACCCCCTTTTTATTATGCTTTTCCCACACATGTGCTCCAGTGGATACTAGAGGGGGGTCTCCATCACACAAACTTCTACCAAAAAGCTAGTCAGTTTAGCACCTTTACAAAGTGACTTCATTCATGTAGTTGACATTTGTAACTGGCCAAACTAAAATAGTGTCCGTCAGATCTTCCTTTTGGACAAAGATGATAATGGTCTGCAATAGAGATCTAGATTACATAAAGTGAAAACAACTTAAAAACTGTCTGAAATTTGGAACATGCACACAAAGCAACGTTTTTTTGGGGGTGCAAACACTTTACGAAACTTTTGAAGCTTCTAAAGTTCCTAGGTTCTGTTTTGCTCCATGCCTGGTTTTACCAATTGCGGAATGTTTGTAAACAATGTTGTAAATAACCAAGATGTTGTCAGTTTTGGCGTGAAGATTGGAGGATATCTGGGGGGCAATGGGTGTTATTTACTAAAGGCAAATCCACTTTGCACTCCAATTTTCTTTCCCGGGAACTTTTTCAATGCACTTGTAGAGCATAGCGGATTTGACTTATGTAAATGACACCCACAGTGCTTTGTACGAAAACACGGAGCACAGCATTTTGGAGAATACACACATGTCAGACCTGGTGATGAAAAGGAGTATTTTGGGTGTCAGTTATGCAGTACAAACCTTCTCTAGACCAAAGATTAGGTAGCAAACACACAACATGAGGTGAAGGCAAAGGGAAAAAATGTCAAAGTAAAATAAGCTAAAAAGAAGACTGAAATGACATGAAATCATAGGTTGGTTAAAATATCAGATTTATTAAAAAATGCCTCTCACCACATCGTCAGGCAGAGCAATGGCCCCCCTACCCACAAAGTACTTGCCTGTAGTTGAAGACCCTCTGGTCCGGGGTGTAGGGTCCTCATCGGGGGGGGAGTCCTTGGACATCAGCTGCCACTTTGTAGCAGATCTTCCAATCAGATGTCCATTTGGAGAAATGTTGGAGATGGTGGACATATTAAAGAGGAGCGACTATGCCGGCTATCTTTTGGACATTCTCATAGGGGAGCGAAAACTTGGGCCGTCTGAGGAAACCCCCAAACCAACACCTACCAAAAAAGGGGGGAAAGAGCAGAAGCAGAGGAGGAGGAGAGGAGGAAGGAGAGATCATCGAACTTTCCTAACTTTACGAACTACGAAAGTGGTTGTGGTGAAGGGGTTGCACCCCCAAAAAACGTCCATTCATCCCCATGATGGAAAATGGCACTTTTGAAGCTTCTAGGCATGTGTTTTACCATCTAATGACCATTTTCAGTCCCAAATTGTGTGCATGTTCCAAATTTCCACTTTTCGGGGGTGACCCCCCCATGTGATGAAGGCAAGATCAAACACACTTTGAACATATAGTCATGTCTGATCTTGTCTTCACTTTACAAAGTTGAACTTTCCAAGTTCCTAGGTTCTGTTTTGCTCCATGCCTGGTTTTACCAATTGCGGAATGTTTGTAAACAATGTTGTAAATAACCAAGATGTTGTCAGTTTTGGCGTGAAGATTGTAAACGCACTTGGGAATGTTTTCCTAGTAAACTTTTATTTTTCTAAATGTGTGGCTTCTTATTTAAAAAACACAATGCATTATGTATGTAAAATGAAAAGGATATGGGGGGCAATGGGTGTTATTTACTAAAGGCAAATCCACTTTGCACTCCAATTTTCTTTCCCGGGGAACTTTTTCAATGCACTTGTAGAGCATAGCGGATTTGACTTATGTAAATGACACCCACAGTGCTTTGTACGAAAACACGGAGCACAGCATTTTGGAGAATACACACATGTCAGACCTGGTGATGAAAAGGAGTATTTTGGGTGTCAGTTATGCAGTACAAACCTTCTCTAGACCAAAGATTAGGTAGCAAACACACAACATGAGAATAATCTTTTTGGGAAGAAGAGACTGTTACCTCCTTTTGCCCAGAAAGTGCATTCCCACTGTCGAAGGCAAAGGGAAAAAATGTCAAAGTAAAATAAGCTAAAAAGAAGACTGAAATGACATGAAATCATAGGTTGGTTAAAATATCAGATTTATTAAAAAATGCCTCTCACACATCGTCAGGCAGAGCAATGGCCCCCCTACCCACAAAGTACTGCATATATTGGTCCCGGACCACACGGGCATTTAGAGGGGGCAAGCCTGGACGTGCCACTCGAAGGGCTGTGAGTTCGGCATTTGGAGGGCCCTCCACATCTGGGCCAACGGGCACCACAGTTCCTGTTATGTCTTTTGAGGAAGTTGTGCAATATGCAACAGGCAAGAACTATGTGGTTCAGTTTGTATTCCGCCAAGTTAAATGCCGTCAGGAACAGGCAGAAGCGGCTGGCCAGGATGCCAAAAGCGTTCTCACAACTCTTCTGGCTCTGGACAGCCTGTAGTTGAAGACCCTCTGGTCCGGGTGAGGGTCCTCATCGGGAACGGCCTCATCACATGGGGAGTCAACGCAAACGCTTCATCTGCGACAAAGACGAAGGGGAGTCCTTCGGCATTCTCCTCTGGAGGTGGCAAGCACAGACTGCCACTTTGGAGACGCCAGTAGAACTCCGTGTGCGTAATGGCCCCACCATCCGATATCCGGCCGTTCATCCCCACGTCCACATACATAAACTCGTATGTTGCCGACACCACCGCCAACATCACTACACTATTAAACCCTTTATAATTATAATAGTAGGACCCCGAGTTGGGCGGTGGGACGATGCGGACGTGTTTCCCATCAATTGCCCCTCCGCAGTTAGGAAAGTCCCAACGGCTGGCAAAGTGGGAGGCCACAGTCTGCCATTCCTGTGGCGTGGAAGGGAACTGTGGAGTGAAACAAGAAAAAAAAAATAGTCACTTTGCACCTAAACATTGCAAGCAGATTAGACAATCAACATCTTGGAACAAGAGCATTGTCTAAAATTGGAGGCTGGAAAGTATTTGCACAGAAAAGTAGAGGCTCCCCTTCACAGATTACTCACCCCCCCCCCCATCAATCCCCCCACTTCTGATGGGCCATTGGCAATAACTAGGGGTTTTGGGGGGGGGGGGGGGGTGGTGGACAGCTAACCCTCTGCACTTCATTGATTGGCAAATGGCTCAATAATGTGGGCTAGTTTGGCCAGACCCTCTGTACTTAACACTATTGGCAGGCCACAGGAAAGATCAAATAACATTTCAACCCCCCCCCCCCCCCCCCCAAAAAAGGCAGACACAGTGTGACATTATTAAATTACCAAGCAAGCTAATAGGAGGGAAAGAAGACAAAAAAATAGGAAATGGAATGTATGGAGGCAGTCCCTTGCACTACATGCTTTGCTGAATTCATCCCTAAAGATGCGCACTATAAAGAGGTAGGTATATAGTGTGTATGGACCTTGGGAAAGCCAGCAGATAAAGGATTGGTACCATCTGACAGAGCAGTTGGGGGAGGGGGTTCCTAATGAGTTTGCCCCCCCCCCACCAAAAGAACAAAAAAAGGGGGCTCTACATGAAGTAAACCACACAGCAAACATTTGTGCATATTTTAGGGGGTGTTTTGGGGCAAACAATACTATGCAGCAGACAAAAGACATTGCTTAAGTGACTAGGCCATAGGTGTCTATTGGGGCAGAAGAGCATGCTGGTGAGGTAAGTGAAGGGAAAAATGCATGAAGGAGAAAAGGGGCACAGCATATTAGAACATATTGCAATCATGGTAATTAGGGAAGGAGGTCAAAAATACAAGTCATTAGCAAACAGAGCATACATAGAAGGGAATAGTAAAGTAGAAATGTTACCTTAATATAGTCCTCCTGCAGGACCTGAATGATGGCAGAACAGGTCTCTGGAATAATGATTCCCAGGGCCTGGGGAGAGATACCTGAAGAGAACTTCAAATCCTGAAGACTTCTCCCTGTCGCCAAGTACCTCAACGTGGCAACAAGCCTCTGCTCCGGAGTAATGGCTTGTCTCATGCAGGTATCCTGCCGGCTGATAAAGGGGGTCAGCAAAGCCAAAAGACGGTGAAAATCGGGGTCCGTCATCCTGAGAAAGTTCCTGAAATCATCAGGATTATTCTCCCGGATCTCACGAAGCAAAGGCATGTGCGAGAACTGGTCACGCTGAAGCAACCAATTCTTGGTCCACATACTCCTCGTCACTCTGTTCATGGACGGGTCTTGGGTCAAAGCTAAAAGCCCGACACCAATTCCGCGTACAGCACGAACTCGGCGACGAGTACGCACGGGAAACATCGCTCAGAAGGTCACAAAAGGTCGGCTGGTCAGAACGGACAAACAGAAAGCACCGATAAACAGCAAGGCCTGAAAGAACGAAGTGAATACCAGCAACGAGCAGACAATAAGCAGTGCAAATCAAAGCGTCCTATATCAAGATATAGGCCGCAATGACCAACAAATGCGAACTGACTACACGCACTAATAAACAGATACGCACGACAAGCACAAACTGAAGAGCAGTAACGATCTGAGTCAGAAAACTGAGAAGCGCGAATCTTAAGTCACCAAACTTCCACTAACTCTCGATAAACACGGGATCAGCAGAAGGAGCCCAACGGGTGCCTGACGTGGTGCTGAACTTCCCTTTTGTAATCTCGTGGACGACGACTTACGTCACGACGTTCTTCCGGACCGGATATTCCGACAACGTAGTCCGACCGTGTGTACGCAACGCCAACATCGGACAAAGTACGTCGGACAAAGTCCGACTGACCTGGTCCGCGGATTGTCCGAGCGTGTGTATGGGGCTTAAGGATGGTTGGCTGCCTTCCCTCAAACAGAGGTTAAGTGACCTCAGGATCTGATAAGAAAAAACCCAAAATAGAATGTTAACGTAAAAGTTGGTGAAAATAACAATACAAATAAACAGCAGTGGACCATAGTAAGTACAGTAAGCCTTACCGAAAAATACTTTTTCACTGGATCCCCCCAAGAGAAATGAAGCCAATGTGCAATTCATACCTAAAGGCACCATCTGTGACTAAAATACTACATTTATATGGACTGACGTTATAAGAAAAGATGGTACAAAGAAATAAACATGGAGGTGTTGCCTGTAGCAGCCAATCAGATGCCGGCTATCAATTTCCTAACGTAAGCTATGCACGCAAGCTGAAAACTAATCCTAAAGTTTAATCAGAGTAATGTGTTTCCTCTTGGCTTGGAAAGCCTGCTGGGGTTTGTAGTTCAAAGCCTTTGTGCTTATCTAACTAACCCAGAGATACCTGTGTTTTTTTTTTTTTTGCCAAGCAAGCAGAAGTACATTGAAAAAGACCCTCAGAGAAGGCTGTTATTACGGTAACTTGAGAATCCACCAAGAGCCAAACCTGGTAAACCCTGGACGAAGGCAGGAAATTCAATTGAAAATTCATTGACCTTTTCTCCACAAAGAGTCTGTTCCATCATCCTTCTCAGTGAGAAAATAAATAGACGGCAAAGACTTTTCATTGGGCTGCCTTTGATGTTGTTCTAAGGACCCAAGCAAATATTTTGAAAACTTATAGAAGCAAATGAACATTTGAGCACAGCTGAAGTAATGGGACTTGGATCCCACTCATGTAACACTGAGGTACTATATTGTTATTTGGTTGGCTTTTACATTAAATGACAAGAATCCTCCTCTCTCATCCTGTTATTATAGATTAAACAGAAAGATCGCTGTGGAACGTAATAAGTAATGACACTTCCAAGCTGGGGATTACAGCACTCGCAGTTCAATAAGAACATTTAGTGCAAAGTTTGTGAATACATTAAACAATGTTTCATTTAAAGTAGGCCTTGATTTTCCAAAGACAAAAACAAAAATAAATAAAAAATAAAAAAATTCCCATTGACTGTGAATACAAGTGCATACCACATTTGTAAGCCATGCTATAGCCCTGATTAATTGACATGCAATGTTACTGAAAAAAGGCTTGTAGGCAGGTGCAGTCTGGATTCTCCACTGCAGGTGGCGCTCAAGCTCAGTGACATTACAGATGGGGGAGGTTCTATGATTTCTTCGGTTGCAAGGGGCTGCTATCCGATTGGATGCCGATGCCCCATGTGACTTTGTTGGCCATCTTGGGTCAGGCAGAGTCTATTTAAGACTCTGGTTCCAGAGCTTTATGTGCATGGCTAGTGTAGAGACAGTGTCCCTGTCTGGCAGGGACAGTGCATAGAGATAGAGAAAGGTTCCGGAGGAGTGCAGGGACTATGCTTACCTCTCCAGGAAGCCTCATCTCCTCTTTGGGTGTGGACTGGCCAGGCCGTATTCCAACCCTTGTGGCAGAGGCTGTCAGCACCTTCCAGTCTTCATACCGCTGTTCTATCGCTGTCGCAGTTGTAAGTGGCTCTGGACGGGTTTGCCTTCTTGCTGGGCCTGTTTGTATTGCTAAACTTTGCTGTTTCTCAACTTGGACTCTGTGTGTTCACTGCCCGGCGCACAACGCTGCACCTAACCCACAGACTAACTAGGGCTTAAAGGGTCAGTTCACTTTCACCAAAAAATAAATAAAAATACCTATACAGGTAAGGGGTGCCTGCAGATGAAAACAATCTGTGCAACTTTGACCAAAGTTAAAGTGTATGTTACCCAAACATTTAATATTCCTGATACGTGTCTGTTATCCTGTTCTCTTTGTATTTCTTATTTTTTTGTAATATACCTGGTGATTCTGCCAGTCCCTCTCCTTTCCTATTTCAAAGCGATCAAGCTAGGCATAGAAGCACACCCATCCCAGCGTGGTCAGTTTTCTGGCTGTGCTCGGAGCATAGTCTGCCTGTCCTCCAATGGCCAAGACCACCCCCCCCCCCCCACATATCAATTCAATGGAAAGATCAGTGTATTGCTGTTTCTATGCCATGACTGTAAACCATCTAAAAAAAGCAATTTACCATTTAATTCCAAAATTGACCAAAAATATGCAAGGATCCTGAATCATAAAAAAATAAAAATAAATAAATGAAGAAGTCTACAATTTCTTTTAAGGGAGTTAAAAGTGAATCATAGCTACTAACTACCATACTAACTTTTAGGGTATTTTTCACTGGGAGAGAAATTTCCTGAGGGCAAGCCTCTAAACACCAAGTTGGTCAAAGCCAAGTATGAACCCATGATCACAGCCTCTAGACTAACAGCCGGATGATGTGGGTTTTATGTAAACCAACACTTAACCATTAACAGCAAAGCCATCCAATAGTAAACCCAATGAATGTTTTGTACATAATGAGGTGGGTCAGTTAGAGGATCCTCAAAACATTTGAGTTAGTGCCGCTTAGTGCTGTTCTTTAGCTTTTTTTTTTTAACAAGGCTCAAACCAGCATAAGGAAGGGTTAAAGCTGTCACAGTTAAAATATTCTTTCCTTTTTAAAAGATTCAGCCTCAGTTCTTATTCTAAGTTCCGTAACCTGGATAAAAAAATGAGGAGGAATTTCTCTGATTGTATTATAAAATGTGTTTTTATTGCTGTGGATTCATTGGGAAGATTTCTCCTAACTTCCTGTTCTGTCTGACGGCCATAAAATAATAATAATAATAATAATAATAATCAAATACACATAAACTGAAGATAAATTATCCAGATGGGGATACAAAAATGAAAGATTGCTAAAAAATAAATAAATAAAAGACAGAAACATTTTGAAAAAAAATGTTTTTTTTTTTTTGTTTCAGTTTCAAAACTTTGTAAATAAGTAAGTTTTCTCCTTCACTGATGGGCACTGATGGGGCTGCACTGACAGGCACTGATAAGGCGGCACTGATGGGCACCGATGAGGTGGCACCAATGAAGTGGCACTGATGAGGTGGCATTGATGGGAACTGATATGTGGCACTCATAGGCGACACTGATGGGCACTGATAGGTGGCACTGATGGGCGACACGGATGGGCACTGATAGGTGGCACAAATTGGCACTGATAGCTGGCTCAGATTGGCATGGATAGGGGGCATGGATGGACATGGATAGGCGGCACAGATGGGCATGGATAGGCGGCACGGATGAGCATGGATGGGCACTGATAGGCGGCATAGATGGGCACTGATAGGTGGCACGGATGGGCACCTGATAGGTGGCACGGATGGGCACCTGATAGGCAGCATTGTATTGTATTGTACTGATGGATGCCAATCAGTGCCAAATAATGTATGCCAATCAGTGATGCCCATTGTGGGCACTGATTGGCATCCATTGTGGGCACTGATTGGCATCCATTGTGGGCACTGACTGGCATCCCTGGTGGTCTAGGGTGGCATACCTGGTGCTGGGTATCCCTGGTGGTCTGGTGGCGTCCCTGGTGGTCCAGTGTGGGCATCCTCAGGGGGGCTGCACTGATAATCGATCAGCACAGACCCCCCCTGTCAGAGGAGCAGCCGATCGTCTCTCCTCTACTCGCGTCTGACAGACGGGAGGGAGGAAAAGCTGATCAGCAGCTCTTCCTATTTACACTGTGATCAGCCGTGATTGAACACGGCTGATCACGTGGTAAAGAGTTTCTGTCGGAGACTCTTTACTGAGATCGTAGTTGCAAGGTGTCAGACTGACACCCCGCAACAACGATCGCCGCGATGCCCCCCCCCCAAAATCCTGAGGACGTCATATGACGCCGGGTCAGGATTTTGAAACCACTTTGCCGCCATAATTTTGCTATAGGGCGGGCAGCAAGTGGTTAACAAAGTATTTAAAATAAAAAAATATTTGTTTATAGTTGAGCTTTAAGACTCTATCACCAGATCAGTCATTTCTAGACATGTGCATGATGAAAAATTTTGTTTCATTTTGTTTAGATTCGTTAATTTATTTTGTAAAGTTAAATTGAGTTGATTCGTTTAATTCGTATTCTGAATTCATAGTAGGTGAGGTTGAAAAAAGACACAGGCCCTTTAAGTCCAACCTATGTGTGTGATTATATGTCAGTATTACATTGTATATCCCTGTAGGTTGCGGACGTTCAGGTGCTTATCTAATAGTCTTTTGAAACTAATCGATGCCCCCTGCTGAGACCACCGCCTGTGAAAGTGAATTGCACATCCTTGCCGCTCTTACAGTACAGAACCCTCTACGCAGTCTAAGGTTAAACCTCTTTTCTTCTAATCTTAATAAGTGGCCACGTGTCTTATTAAACTCTAAGTTTTATCCCTATTGTGGGGTCACCAGTACGGTATTTGTAAATTAAAATCATATCCCCTCTCAAGCGTCTCTTCTCCAGAGAGAATAAGTTCAGTGCTCGCAACCTTTCTTCATAACTAATATCCTCCAGACCCTTTATTAGCTTTGTTGCCCTTCTTTGTACTCGCTCCATTTCCAGTACATCCCTCCTGAGGACTGGTGCCCAGAACTGGACAGCATACTGCAGGTGAGGCTGGACCAGAGTCTTGTAGAGCAGGAGAATTATTACTTTATCTCTGGAGTTAATCCCCTTTTTAATGCATGCCAATATTCTGTTTGCTTTGTTAGCAGCAGCTTGGCATTGCATGCCATTGCTGAGCCTATCATCTACTAGGACCCCCAGGTCCTTTTCCATCCTTGATTCCACCAGAGGTTCTCCCCCCCAGTGAGTAGATTACATTAATATTTTTGCCACCCTTTACATTTTTCCACATTAAACCTGATTTGCCATGTAGTTGCTCACCCCATTCATTTGTTCAGATCTTCTTGCAAGGTTTCCACATCTTGCGGAGAAGTTATTGCCCTGCTTAGCTTAGTATCATCCGCAAATACAGAGATTAAACAGTTTACCCCATCCTCCAGGTCGTTTATGAACAAATTAAACAGGATTGGTCCCAGCACAGAACCCTGGGGGACCCCATATTCCACCCCTGACCATTCCGAGTACTTCCCATTTACCACCACCCTTAGAACTCGCCCTTGTAGCCAGTTTTCAATCCATGTACTCACCCTATGGTCCATGCCAACAAACCTTTGTACAGTAAACGTTTATGGGGAACCGTGTAAAATGCTTTTGCAAAACCCAGATACACCACATCTACGGGCCTTCCTTTATCTAGATGGCAACTCACCTCCTCATAGAATGTTAATAGATTGGTTTGGTAAGAACGATTCTTCATGAATCTATGCTGATTACTGCTAATGATACCGTTCTCATTACTAAAATCTTGTATATAGTCCCTTATCATCCCCTCTAAGAGCTTGCATACTATTAATGTTAGGCTAACTGGTCTGTAATTCCCAGGAATGCATTTTTTTAAATATTGGAGCTACATTGGCTTTTCTCTAATCAGCTGGTACCATTCCAGTCAGTAGACTGTCAGTAAAAATTAGGAACAATGGTCTGGCAATTACTTGACTGAGTTTCCCTAGGACCCTCGGGTGCAAGACATCTGGTCCCGGTGATTTATTAATGTTACGTTTTCCAAGTCTATTTCTAATACTGTCCTCTGTTAGCCATGGAGGTGCTCCCTGTGATGTGTCATGAGGATAAGCACTGCAGTTTTGGTTACTGAAGCCCCCCGATTCCCTCGTGAAGACTGAGGAGAAGAATAAATTCAATACCTTCGTCATCTCCCCATCCTTTGTAACCAGATGTCCTTCCTTATTCTTTATGGAGCCAATATGGTCAGTCCTCCCTTTTTTACTGTTTATATACTTAACCACTTTAAGACCGGGCCTCTTTCTTAGATGTGGTGTTTACAAGTTAAAAACATTTTTTTTGCTAGAAAATTACTTAGAACCCCCAAACATTATAATTTTTTTTTCTAACATCCTAGAGAATAAAATGTCGGTCATTGCAATAATTTCTGTCACACCGTATTTGCGCAGCGGTCTTACAAGCGTACTTTTAAAAAAAAAAAATATCAACTTTTTTGAATTAAAAAATAAGACAACAGTAAAGTTAGCCCAATTTTTTTTATATTGTGAAAGATAATGTTAAATTGATACCCAACATGTCACACTTCAAAATTGCGCCCACTTGTGGAATGGCGACAAACTTTTACCCTAAAAAATCTCCATAGGCGACATTTAAAAAATTCTTGACGCTGTGGGTGTCAATAAAAAGTTAATGACACCCCCAAATCATTTCGCAGATCGCAGTGCAAACTGTGAAATGGTGCAGGAATCGGATCGCATGGGTGTGAACACTCATGCGATCCGATTCCAGTAAATGAATCCAATAAAAGGGTCCTGCATCATTTTGGTCCGAATGCAATGCAAATTTAGCATTACAAACTGTATAGCTGAATTCGCATTGCACAGACATCGCATGTGATCTGCACAGCAATGTGGTGCGCATCACATGCAATGTCTGGCATCGCAAAAGTGTGAACCACGCCTAACATATTTTAGGGCATATTAGTTACCTGTAAAGGCCTCTCTTGTGTAGACATCCAAAAGCCCTGAGAGTGCTGCTGGGCACCGCCATCTTGGATGTATTGTCAACAGCCCTACAGACTAATGCCCCATACACATGGTCGGATTTTCCGACGGAAAATGTCCTATCGGACAATGTTGTCGGAAATTCCGACCGTGTGTAGGCTCCATCTGACTTTTTCCGACGGACAAAGTTTTATCTCCTGCTCTCAAATTTTCCGACAACAAAGTCCTATCGGACTTTTTCCGATCGTGTGTCTAGTGAATTCCGACGGACAAAGTGCCACGCATGCTCAGATCACATTACAAGACCAAAGCTATTGGCTACTAGCCTCTACATAGTCCCGTCGTACGCAACGAACGTCACCGCGTTCAGGATGATCGGATTTTCCGACAACTTTGTCCGACTGTGTGTATGCAACACCAGTGTCGGACAAAATCCGTCGGAAAAAATCAGACGGATTTTGTGGTCGGAATTTCCGACCGTGTGTACGGGGCATTAGAGCTGTCAATCAAGTGACATTCTATAGTATTTTCCTTCACTCCTCCCCCTGCAGGTACCTAAAAGGTTGTAAGGGGAGGGACAGAGAAGCTGGGCCGGCACAAAAGTGTTTAGACACTCCCAGAAGAAGAGAGGACTATGACATGAAAGGAGGGCTCTGCTAGGGAATTAACCAGTCAGATTTGCTGGCATGTTCAAGGATGTATTGCAAGTAAATAAAAAATTATTAATGTAAAAGAAAAACACAGCATGTAAAATACTTGATTGTTCGGTGCTTTTATCAGCAAACTTTTTATTTGGCAACTGGGTCTCTTTAACAGAAAATCTATTTCAGGTTCAAATTGCAGACACCTAGAGGTGCCTGCACATCAGCAGCCCCAAAAGCCTGTAGTTGTGGCTAAACTCTGGCACATTCTAAAGCCTAGTATATGAGCCAAATGTCGGATAGCATCGGCCGGTTCAATAGAAACCGGCCGACATTCGTCCTATGTGTACAGCAGCTGGTCTGACAGAAGTTGGCAGTTCAGCAGACTTATGTTAAAGAGTCAAGATCGAAAAAGGTCTGGCGACGACCCCTGTCAGAACACAATAGAACAGCAGGGGAGTTCACTGTACTAACATTGGATTGTTAGTATAGCGGCTCTGAGCTGAGCTGTAGTGTGTACGAGGCTTTAGGCTAGCCTAACACACTACAATGTCTCTCGTTTAGCTGTGCAGGCTAAATTATGGAAATCAAAAGATTCTTATTTAGCGTGGATGGAGGAAGCTCCCCTGCTGGCTACTGTATTCTGACAGTCACCAGCTCCCAAACAGTTACTGTATGTGATTGAATGCAATCACTTCTTGTCCAACAATTTTATACATCTTCTTTGATCTTTCGGTCAAGGTGGTGGGGCCAAAAGGGTCAACCACAGTTCAAATTTTGGATTCAGGAAGAATTCCATAATATTTCATTTGTGTACAACATAACAAATTTTCGGCAAAAGCTTGCTCATCCCTTCATGTGTCCTGGGTATTTACATTGGCCTGCAATGTCTATCATAGATAGATGGGAAAGTGTGGAGTTGGAGGCATACGGCAAGCTCTATCACAGGGGTGCTGAGCCTATAGGTGCCCGCACTTTATAGATGCAACAATTTGTTTTCCCTCAAAGAGTTTGTGCAATTTAACTTTTTGGTTGGTGGGTCTCTCACCATGCTACAACCATGCATGGCGCTAAGTCATCACCAATTAAGTGGGTCACGTCATGTGAACTTGGTCCCACTGTATACATAACTGCAGACATTTATTAGACGCCAGATCTTGAGGGCTGGATAGGCTGAAAGCCAAGAGCGTATATATATTGAACGTTGCTTTGTTTTTAACCTGGGATCACCTTAGGCCAATAGTGACACAACCAACTCTTTATCCTGCATGTCTAAGTTTATTCAGAAAGAAAAATTTTACAGCTGACGGGGATGTCACCGCAATTAATAAACGTGCACATTTTAGTCACGTTAGAACAGACGTGGCATTGTTGGTTGAAAAGCGTATAAACAACATGACAAAGTTAAAGTGGTAAGATAAAAGTTCAGCCTGAACAATGTCTCCTCTTATTATCCAAGGAGCAGGAATGTTCTTCAAAAGGAAGTGCAATTAGAATAGCTATTTACAAGAGTTTTTACAATGGGACGGGGTTCACATGACAAACATCAAGTAGACTGATGGTGGTGAGATGTTCAAATAACGATGATGTAACATGATTTAAAATGGAACTCAAAACTAAACTTTGTTTTGTTTTGAGTACAGTGTGGAAGGGTTAGAACATTTCTCAGGTTTTTCTATTGTAATTTTTATTGATCAGTAAATAAAAGAATAACAGTAGTACAAAGTAGTCTATGTTTTTGGGTCCTTGTACAGAATTGGTACAAAAATACATAACAATTTTTTCCAAATTCCTCACGCAGGAGGATTAGTAACAAGAAAAAAATCCTACTTACAGACGAGTGGAATTTCCGACAGAAAAAGTCAGACGGGAGCTTTTCATTGTATATTCCGTGTGTATGCCCCATCGGACTTTTTACGTTGAAAATCCTGACGGACCTAGAAAGGGAACATGTTCAATATTTTTCCGAAGGAAACAATTCCTATCGGGAAAATCGCTCGTCTGTATGCTGTTCCGACATACCAAAAACGACGCATGCTCTGAAGCAAGTACGAGACAGAAGCTATTGGATACTGGCTATTGAACTTCCGTTTTCTAGTCCCGTCGTACGTGTTGTACATCACTGTGTTCTTGACGGTCAGACTTTGGTGTCGGAACTCCGTCGGAAAAACCTTCAGAGTTTATTCCGATGGCAAAACCGGTCGTGTGTACAGGGCATTACAGTGGAAGAAAAACCTAACCATAACTCTTCCTAAAAATGTTCCCTCCTTATCTTTCTACCTACCCTGCATAAAGACATCTGTACACTTACCTATTTTTAATCTGCTCCGCTCTGGTCACATGATCCTGTAGCTCCAGCTCTCCTGTGTCAGTGAGCAGCTGCTGCAGGCGAGAGGAAGGAGCACCAACAACGGCTGGGCAAGGCGAGCCTAATGCCGCGTACACACGTGCGGACTTTTGCCGGCGGACCTAGTCCAGCGGACAATCCGCCGGACTTTCCAGCTGGGTCCTCCGGACTTTCCGAGCGTGTGGACTTGCCCACACACGCGCGGACTTGCCCACACACGCACGGACTTCTCCGGCGGATAATCCGCCGGCCAAAGTCCGCGGGACTTTTGAAAAATGAACGGACTTGCCCACACACGGAGCAGTCCGTTCATTTAGAACGTAACTTCAGGTTACGTAGCTAGCGTAGGCAGTAAATGCCGCCGCGCTAGCTCCGTAACCTGGCATGGATTTAAAGGGACTCCCTACCCTACCCTACAAATCCATGTCAGACGCTTATCCGAGCACGCAGCCTGGCAGGCCAGGAAAGGGGTGGGGACGAACGAGCGCCCCCCCCCCCTCCTGAGCCGTACCAGGCCGCGTGCCCTCAACATGGGGGGTGCCCTGGGGAAAGGGGGGCCGTGCGGCCCCCCCACCCCAAAGCACCTTGTCCCCATGTTGATGAGGACAAGGGCCTCTTCCAAACAACCCTGGCCGTTGGTTGTCGGGGTCTGCGGGCGGGGGGCTTATCGGAATCTGGGAGCCCCCTTTAATAAGGGTGCCCTCAGATCCCGGCCCCCCACCCTATGTGAATGAGTATGGGGTACGATGTACCCCTACCCATTCACCTAAGGTGTAAAATGTAAAGTACAAAAACACACACACTTTTGAAAAAATAGTTTATTGCACTGCTCCGGGGGTCTTCTTCCGTCTTGGGGGTCTTCCCGCCGGACTCCTCCGCTCTCTTCTGCTCTTTTACCTAGCTCTTTCACGAGCGGAGGAGGCCGGCTACCTTCTTCGTCGTCGTCGCCGCCGTCGTCTGGGGGTCTCGATCCGCCTTCGGGGGTCTTCCGGGGTCTCTTCTGTTCTTGCGGCGGTCGTCGTCTTCCGCGCCGCCGGCGCCTTCTTCTTCTTGTTCTTCATCTTGTTCTTCTTCTTGTTCTTCTTCTTCCGATGTTGACCCGTCGCTGTCTCTGCCCGGAATGGCAGAGGCGCGCTGTGCTGGGACTTATATAGGGACATTGGGACAGGGTCACATGCTCATGTCACATGGTGACCCCGCCCCCCTGTGATGTCATAGTCCCGGAGGATGCTGGGACTGTGACATCACAAGGGGGCGGGGTCACCATGTGACATGAGCATGTGACCCTGTCCCCATGTCCCTATATAAGTCCCAGCACAGCGCGCCTCTGCCATTCCGGGCAGAGACAGCGACGGGTCAACATCGGAAGAAGAAGAAGAACAAGAAGAAGAACAAGATGAAGAACAAGAAGAAGAAGGCGCCGGCGGCGCGGAAGACGACGACCGCCGCAAGAACAGAAGAGACCCCGGAAGACCCCCGAAGGCGGATCGAGACCCCCAGACGACGGCGGCGACGACGAAGAAGGTAGCCGGACTTCTCCGCTCATGAAAGAGCTAGGTAAAAGAGCAGAAGAGAGTGGAGGAGTCCGGCGAGAAGACCCCCAAGATGGAAGAAGACCCCCAGAGCAGTGCAATAAAATATTTTTTCAAAAGTGTGTGTGTTTTTGTACTTTACATTTTACACCTTAGTTGAATGGGTAGGGGTACATCGTACCCCATACTCATTCACATAGGGTGGGGGGCCGGTATCTGGGGGCCCCCTTATTAAAGGGGGCTCCCAGATTCCGATAAGCCCCGCCCGCAGACCCCGACAACCAACGGCCAGGGTTGTCGGGAAGAGGCCCTTGTCCTCATCATCATGGGGACAAGGTGCTTTGGGGTGGGGGGGGCCGCACGGCCCCCCTTTCCCCAGGGCACCCCCCATGTTGAGGGCATGCGGCCTGGTACGGCTCAGGAGGGGGGGGGGGGCGCTCGTTCGTCCCCACCCCTTTCCTGGCCGGCCGGGCTGCGTGCTCGGATAAGGGTCTGAGATGGATTTGGGGGGAACCCCAACGCCGTTTTTTCGGCGTGGGGAGTCCCTTTAAATCCATGCCAGGTCACGGAGCTAGCGCGGCGGCATTTACTGCCTACGCTAGCTACGTAACCTGAAGTCACGTGCTAAATGAACGGACTTGCCGACGAGCGGCAAGTCCGTTCATTTAAAAAGTCCGGCGGACTAGCCTACTAACGGCGGGATTGTCCGCTGGACTGCCAAGTCCAGCTGATAGTTTTAAAACAAAACTTAAAACTTTGGTCCGCCGGACTTTGGCGCCAAAAAGTCAGCCGACGCCCACACACGAGGGGATTGTCCGCTGGACTTGAGTCCAGAGGATAATCCCGCGGGATTGTCCCTTCGTGTGTACGCGGCATAAGAGTGACATTTCCCAGAATTTACAGCTGTTGGCAAGCACTTGCTTTCACAGAGCTGCAGGATCATTTGACCTGACTGGTCATGCAATCCTGCAGCTCTGTCTCCCCTGTGTCAGTGAGCGGCTGCTTCAGGCAAAAGGAAGGAGTACCAACATCGGCTGGGCCATGAGAGCCTATGGGTGACATTTCTTGGAACTCCCAGCCATTGTCAAGCGCTTGCTTTCACAGAGATGCAGGATCCTAACCTGACCAGTCATGTGATCCTGCATCTCCATCTCCCCTGTGCCAGTGAGCTGTTGCTGCAGGGGAGAGGAGGGGAACTGACTATGGCTGGGCTATGGGAGCCTATGGTTGAAATCATGGCTCCCAGAGTTCACAGCACTCACTTACACAGAGCTGCAGGATTATATGACCTGACTGGAGCCGAAATCATAATAGGTAAGTACACAGATATTTTTTATACTGGTTAGAAAGGATATGTAGGAGAAGGGGGAGGAACTATTTTTAATAATAGTTTTAGTTAGGCTTTCCTTCCACTTTAAACGTATCCATAAAATATCAGTTGGTAGCCTGCATGAGTATAAGGGCCAATACCTTTGTCACAGTCAGGGTTCAGGCTCAGAGACCAGTAACTATAGGAGTAGAGAGGCTCCCACCGACGAGCAGGATAAGTATCTAAGAAGATGACACAGGCTCACCCAAGGTTTCGGGTTTAAGCAATAACCTGTATTCACCAGACAGAAAAGGAAACATATCACCACACTCTAGGCTGAAGCAACTTTTTTTAATTTATTAAAGTGTTTCTAAACCCAGGACCCTGCATTCACTATATCTGGCCTCCCACAGTACACAGAACATGGAAATGAAATTATTTTAGTAAATATAAACGGCTATATACCTTTTCTCATCAGCAGTATATAGCAGTCTTGTGACTTCTATCAGTGTCTGATTAAAGCTTGTAGGAGGGATTTTCATTCTCCTCTAACTGCCCTATTAGGCTGCAGTACCCCTGACCCTCTGTCTGGACAATGCTGATTGGTCCCAAAGAAAAAAAAATAGCAATCCACACCAAACTGAGCATTTGCAGAGTGACTTCAAAGGCTCTGTACTATCAGGAGATGGATTGGGGACAGTGGAAGAAGGGGAGAAACAGAGAACACAGGATCAAACAGCCCTTTTACACAATGTGGAGAATTAACCCCTTAGGTTACATAGTTACATAGTAGGTGAGGTTGAAAAAAGACAAATCAAGTCCAACCCATGTGTGTGAATAAATCAGTATTACATTGTATATCCCTGTATTTTGCGGTTGTTCAGGTGCTTATCTAATAGTTTCTTGAAACTATCAATGCACCCCGCTGAGACCACCGCCTGTGGAAGGGAATTACACATCCTTGCCGCTCTTACAGTAAAGAACCCTCTACGTAGTTTAAGGTTAAACCTCTTTTCTTCTAATTTTAATGAGTGGTCACGTGTCTTGTTAATCTCCCTTCTGCGAAAAAGTTTTATCCCTATTGTGGGGTCACCAGTACGGTATTTGTGTATTGAAATCATATCCCCTCTCAAGCGTCTCTTCTCCAGAACTCCACAGTGAGTATAACAAGCATGGTTTACTGCAAATACTGACTGATTTTACTGTTGTGGGTTTAGTAACACTTTAACCGCTTCTCGACCGCCTCACGCAGATATACTGCGGCAGAATGGCACGGGCAGGCAAAATCACGTACCTCTACGTGGCCCCTTAAATGCCTGCCCATGGGTCGCGCGCGCGCCGACAGCGGCGCGCTCGCAACCGGTCGGGAGCTCCGTGACCCCGGCCGCGGGACCAGCGGACCCGATCGCCACTAGTGTCCCGCGATCGGGTCACAGAGCTGAAGAACGGGGAGAGGTCTGTGTAAACAAACCTCTCCCCGCGCTTCCTACTCTGCCTGTCATTGATCGGCTGTTCCCGGTCATCGGGAAAGCCGATCAATGACGTCAGACGTCAGCCCCGCCCCCTAATGTAAAAAAACACACACACGTCACAGCCCATAACCCCTCCCCTCCCCCTAGTGGTTAACTCTTTCACTACAACTGTCATTTATACAGGAATCAATGCATTTAAATAGCATTAATTGCTGTATAAATGACAATGGTCCCAAAAATGTGTCAAAAATGTCCGATGTGTCCGCCATAATGTCGCAGTCACAATAAAAATCGCTGATCGCCGCCATTACTAGTAAAAAAAAAAATATTAATAAAAATGCTATAAAACTATCCCCTATTTTGTAAACGCTATAACTTTTGCGCAAACCAATCGATAATCGCTAATAGCGATTTTTTTTACCAAAAGTATGTAGAAGAATACGTATCGGCCTAAACTGAGGAAAAAAAATGTTTTTTATATATATTTTTTGGGGATATTTATTATAGCAAAAAGGGGCCTGGTCCTTTGGCTGCCAATTGGTCTGGGGCTGAAGTGGTTAACCATTTAAAAAATGTGGCTATTCTTTACAGCTGAGCTGGGGTAAGTCCTTGCTGTAGTGCCTAAAGAGCATAGGTGTGCGCAGCCTATTGCATTAGGGTGTGCAACCCAAAGCTCAAACACACATGAATGCCATCTGCTGTCACAGGGAGGAGGCTCTGATGGTGGGAGACAGTTGATTGGGAGCATATTCCGTTAAACCCTAAATAGGGGTGTAACGTGTTCCTAAAGTTGAACCTGGAAAATATTATAACGGGGGGCATTTACACTGGCCACTAGCACCCCCAACCACCCTCCTGGTGCCGCCCATGGTACATGGGGGTGATTAGGGTGTGCCCAGGCACAGCTGACACACCCTGTATGCAAGCATATGCTAAAGAGGAACTTCACCCCAAACCCCCCCTTCCCATGTATTTTTTTATATCCCCCCATACCTTTTTTTGCTGTTGCATCCACAAAAACACTCGCACTCCCAGCGAACCCAGCAGCGCTTCGAGTAATCCGGTCCTGCACAGCCATCTTTCTCTGACATCAGGAGACAGTTGTCTATTCCTGGTCCTTGCAACCAGCCCCCAATGCCTCAACTTATTGATATATTGACCCAGAGTCTCCTGGGTCTCCTGGGTATACCTAGGTGAAAAACCCGGAAGGGAGAGTCCTTTACAATAAAAAAAAGTCATTAAAAATAGTGGGTGAAGAGGGTCCATGTGAACTACATTGTAAGTCAAGAACCTAGCTATGCTTCAAAAAATTGTCCGAATGGAACTACAAATGTCTTGACCAGTAAATCAGTTCTTGTATTTGTAATTCAACTGCCTCTCTATCAGCTTGCTTGGAGTTTAGCTTTAATGTGTCAGCACAATACAGAAATAATGTGAAGACTGACGAAACTGGCTGCAGGGCAATCTATTAAAGTTGAATTAAAGGTAAGCTAAGACCTAGCTCTGGCTGGCAGGGTTTCCTGGAACACATTATCCAGTGGCTGACTCTACTTGTTCCCGGGATTTGCCGTTTAACACAAATAGACTTCTGTTATGCTGCGTACACACGATCGGAAATTCGGCCAGCAAAAGACCGATGAGAGCTTTTGGTTCGGAAAATTCGACCGTGTGTATGCTCCATCGGACTTTTGCTGGTAGAATTCCAGACAGAAAAAGGATGAGAGCAGGTTCTCAATTTTTCAGTCATAAAAAGTTCTGATCGGAAATTCCGATCGTCTGTAGCAATTCCGACGCGCAAAAGTCCTACGCATGCTCGGAAACAATTCAATGCATGCTCGGAAGCAGTGAACTTAATTTTCTCAGCTCGTCGTAGTGTTGTACGTCACCGCGTTCTTGACGGTCAAAAGTTCAGAGAACTTTTGTGTGACCATGTGTATACAAGCCAAGCTTGAGCGGAATTCCGTCGAAAAACCATCCAAGATTTTTCTGACGGAAAATCCACTCGTGTGTACGCAGCATTAGAAGGCCGTGCAACAGAACTGATCATTTGCTAAGTGTTCAAACCCTCACCAACCAATCAGATTTCTGTTGCCAGAAAAAAAAAGTGACCTTATAGGCTTTGGCTGTGAACATCACTCCTTGCTGTATCGAATAAGAGAAACATAGCAAAGTCAATGCCTATTTTTTATCTCAAAGTTGTTAAATACAATACAAGCAGGAAAATGAGATGGAGCCATAGGACAGAGAAGTCGAAGGGAAAAGTAAGGGCCAGGAAAATAAATCCAGAATAAGCAACAACAACACCATTATAAACAAATACATCTGGCGCAAAGCGACATCCTCCCTCCCAGGAGAGTATACATTATAATGTACACACACAAGATTTCATCATGGTATAGTCGGGAAGCTTGAAGGCCATTTAGTATCTGGCACATGCCCCAGATTAGTCTAAAATTAAAGCAGACCTGCACTACACACTATTTCTAAATAGTGTACAATTTCACAAAACGAGAAATTTATTTTTTAAACTGCAAAAATATATATTCCTCTATAATCCTTAAAGGGCAAGTTCACCTTTGTACACTTTTTTTTCTAAATTCCAGCTCCCCTATGCATCAGTATAGCATTCATGTACTTTTTTTTGCAAAAATATCAAAGCTTTCCATTAAATCTACAGTCACTCGCTTTTCTTGTCCTAATCCATGTTTCCAGACGTTTCCATTAGTAATGTCTTCTTCCTGATCAGACTTTAGGTCATGACACAGGAAGGAGTTGACCAGCTGACCTCGTTAGCACACACCCTGCATCATCCACCCTCCCATTTCCAGGTGCACGTTTTTAAATTAAATGCAATCAATCGGTGATCATCCTTCTCACTAAATACACAACCAGATTGCATAGTGTATGGCCATCTTTATACAAGTACATAGGAGGGAGTGGAAACACTCAGCTGTCAAGCTCCGTTCACAACTCTGCATATCGGGAACTCGCATTCCCACATGCTTTTTTTTTTGTTTTGTCTTTTTGCCGGGGGGAGGCATTTTTGGATCATTTTCACTCATCACACATAGGACAGCCCATCCACCTAAATGGCCTTCCCTACACACAGCAATCGCCCCAAAGAAGCTTCAGAACTTTTTTTTTAGAGTGGAGCTTGGTGCGTTTTTTACTGTGATTTTTGGTGCAGCGCATTTCTGAAATGCAAGCAAATGCACAGATGTGTGTGGAGCCTCATTGTTCTTGTGTTATCGCACCAATTTCACTTTCAGGCCCCATTCACATCTAGCAATCTAGCATAGTGGGAGACCACATTTTGTGTCTCGTTTTTTCTGTGAAACGCATAGGGCAGCCTGTTGATTTCTACTGGCTGCACTACATGTGGTTAATGGGACATTTTGGCGTTTTGTGGGTTGTGAGTTTTTTTACTGTGCTTTTTGCAGCATTTGCGCCTCGTTTTTTCACATGGCAAAATGTCTGTTTGCTTCTGTGTTTGGTGTGCTGTTAACAATTAATGGCACTGAAAGGGAAACTAGTAATTTTAGGTATATAAAGATGGCCATACACTATACAATCTGATTGTATATTGTGTATTTATTGAGAAGGGTGATCACTGATTGATTGCATTTCATTTAAAAAATGTGCACCTGGGAATGGGAGGGTGGATGATGCAGGGTGTGTGCTAATGAGGTCAGCTGGTCAACTCCTTCCTGTGTCATGACCTAAAGTCTGATCAGGAAGAAAGACATTACTAATGGAAACATCTGGAAACATGGATTAGGACAAGAAAAGTGAGTGACTGTAGAATTAATGGAAAGCTTTGATATGTTTGCAAAAAAAAAGTACATGAATGCTATACTGGTGCATAGGGGAGCTGGAAAAACATTTAATAAATAAAGTGTACACAGGTGAACTTACCCTTTAAAGTGGTATTAAACCCAAAACTATATTGCAGCTTACCAATTAATAGAGAGGGTTGCTGCATCAGTTTTTTTTTTTTTTTACTATTTTCCCTTTATTTTCACCTGGTGATCAGGTCAGTAATGCCGCGTACACACGCTCTGAATTCTCGTCGGAAAAAGCTCTGATGGTTTTCCCGTCGGAATTCCGACGGAACTTCGCTCAAACTGTCTTGCCTACACACGGTCACACCAAATTCCGACTGTCAATAACACCACGCCTTAAAAAATGGTCGACTGCACTATAAAAGGGAAGTTTAATGCTTCTGAGCATGCGTCAAATTGTTTCCGAGCATGCGTCGGAATTTTGAGTGTCGGAATTGCATACACACGATCGGAAAATCCGATAGAAAGATTTTCCGTCAGAAAAATTAAGAACAGGTTCTCAATCCAAAGTCCGTCGGAAATTCCGACAGAAAAAGACCGATAGGCATACACACGGTCGGAAAATCTGATGAAAAGCTCCCATCGGACTGTTTCCATCGGAAATTCCGACCGTGTGTACGCGGCATAAGTCTGTTATTTTTCAGCTTCCTTTAACAGACCAAGCTATCTAGTAAAAGTAAGCGTATAAGCGAGAGTTCCACTTTTGGGGGGAACTCGGCTTTAAAAACGGAACTAAACCCTCCTATAGTTTTCAGCCATGGAAGCTGCCATCTTGGCCTCTGTATGATCTTCAACTGCCATGCTGCTGCACATGCAACCAAATACAGCACCCAGAAGTAGCTGGGAGAAGATGACAATGATTAGTGAGGGATGGAACCACTGCATCCCTGGAAGGTGGAGATGAGTATTTCTAGGGGTTTATTTGCAATTTAAAAAGTGTTAGCTGGATTTTCATTTGTTAGTCCTCATACATCTGCTATTCCATCTATTCCCTCTCCCCAGATTGACAATGCTGCTGTCCAAAAGGTGTCTCCATTGCTCCTCCACCCAGAGTGGAGACAGGTCAACACAGGAAGTGTGTTACTGGCTGGATCAGATGAAAATAAAGGGAAACAAGCCTAAAAAAGAAAACTAATGCAGCCACCACTTTTAAGGATTGGTAAGTTGCAATGTATTCATTTTTTGATTGTGGGTTTATTATCACTTTAACCGCTTGCCGCCCGCCCACTGTCAAAAAACGGAGGGGCGGTGCGGCTCTCTTTCTATGACGACGTCATATGATGTCATCCCAGAACGGCCACTCTCGTGATCATCAGTGCCCCGATTACAATAACACACCATCAGTGCCCACCAGCGCCAGCCACCAGTGCCCACCAGTGCCAGCAATCAGTCCCACCAATCAGTGCCCATTAGTGATCCAAGTTAGTGCTGGCTATCAGTGCTGGCTATCAGTGCTGCCCATCAATGCCCATCATTGCTGCCCATCAGTGCCATCCATCAGTGCTACCTATCGAAGCCCACCAGTGCCACCTATCAGTTCTCACCAGTGCCACCCATCAGTGACACCTATCAGTGCCCATAAGTGTGGCATATTAGTGCCTCCTCATCAGGGCCCCCTATTTAGTGCCCATAAATGCCACCTCATCAGTGCAGCCTATCAGGGCCCATTAGTGCCGCCTCATCGGCACACATCAGCGAAGTAAAAAATAAAAAACCCAGCAGTAAATAAATACCACCAAAAGAAAGCTCTATTTGTGTGAAAAAAATTATAAAAAATTCACATGGTTACAGTGTTGTATGACTGCGCAATTGTCATTCGAAGTGCGACAGCGTTGAAAGCTCAAAATTGACCTGGGCAGGAAGGGGATGAAAGTGCCCAGTAGGCAAGTGGTTAAAGCATACAATTAAATGTTATTATTTGTTACCTTTTGGTCTGTTTAATATCCCACTTAAAGTGTTTTCTAATATCTGTTTTATTAGTGCAAAAAAATTGCCTGATTCTGTGAGAAATTCAGAGCCTATGGAATGTACTATGGAAGCGCCAAACGAAAAGATACAGAAACCCAAAATACATATAAAATATCCATTAACAACATCACATAGAAAGGCAACGCGTTTCAGAGTCCACAAGCTTCAACCCCCCCTTTTATATAGACTTAAATCTTATATCCTACTACACATTAGAATACAGACTAGTTTGGAAAAAAGGGGGTCCCTAAGTCCATGAAGGGGTGAGCTTAAAGCCCATCTCCGGGCAAATGTATTATTTTTCCCTATGCAGTGGGGCTGTGCTGACACTCCATGGGTTAACTGCTTGTTTTATCAAGGGGTGAACACAAAGCTTAAAGTGGAGGGCCAGCCAAAAAAAAAAAAGCTTTAATAATCTTATTAAGATAGAGGTGCCGGCAGCCGATATGATGAACGAATCGGCCTCGGGGCGGCCGACATCGTGGGATTGCTGGACAGGTAAGTGTCCTTATTAAAAGTCAGCAGCTACAGTGTTTGTAGCTGCTGACTTTGAAAAAAAAAAATTCTTGGCCGGAATGCCTCTTTATACTCACTTGATCCTTTAGGAAAACAGCGCTCCCTCATGTCCACCGCTGAACTGTTCCTGGTCTATTCAGCCTGCTCTGGGTGTGATGATGTCAGAAAGGGTCCACTATTCAAGGCCGCTGGAGCACGAGGGTGCTGGATCGGTCTTATGCTGGGAGCACCAGAGGATTAGGTAAGTATGTCAGAAAGCTGCTGTGACACGTTGGGCGCACGCATGTGCATATACTATTACCCATGTAATTGTGCATAGGCGAACACATATTCGCAGAAATTCGAATGCACCTGCATGTGGGAGCATGTCCGCAATCTCCATTGGTGCCAGACAGCGTATTTAAAGGATGCTCAGACTCCTGCTCAACGCTAACTGGTCTTCAACTGTTTCCTTGTGCCCTGCTTGAATCCTGTATGATATCCATTGCTGAGCTGGCTTGTTATTGACCTGACCTTGGATCCTGTTTATGCTTCTGCTCATCGGTTCCTGACCTCAGCTTACTCCTGACCTCACTCCTGTCCGATGCTTTGATACCTCATTGCCCGCTTGTTGCTGACACCGGACTTCTGACTATGCTTCTGTCTTCTGTTTGGCTTCACGTTACTTCTGAGTGCCTGCGCTGGCTGCCCCTCATCCCAGCTACAGTGGACACGGTGTTCTCCTGTCCCAAGCCTGCAGGGAGCTCAGGCGAGCCACACATCCTGAACCTGCAATCCCAGCATCATCTCGGTTACTGACCTGGTGTTCTGCCTGACCTACCGAGTCTACAACTCCAGCCACAAGCTCTGCAATCAACACCTGCAGGCACTCATGTTCCTCCTGTCCCTTGGCACCATCTATTCCACTCCTAGTGGGGCGTGAGCTGGAGATACCGAGGCCGAGCTCGTCAATTAAGGCTCCTTCCAGGTATGCAACAGTATACCTCTGCTCTCCTTTCCCCTAGACAAAAGGGAGCAGTTAACTAATGCAGTGCGGGCAGAGCCCCAATGCATGGGTGAAAGAAAAAAAAAAAAGACTTGCCTGTTGGTCAGCTTTAAGGTTCCCAAAACATGTAGGTTATTTCACGTGATGTTGGTGAAGAACTTTTAATGCATCTGAAAATCTTTAACTTTTGGCTTGACGCTGCTGGTGTGTTCCATATGCTTTGGACCTACCTTGGTACCTTTTGGAGTATCCTTGTTTTATGTGAGGATCCTTACTGGAGTCAGTGAGCTCAATGAAGCACAATGAAGTAGTGTATCTCTGCAACTGCCAATAAATAACTATCTGTAGCGCCAGTGCCACTTATGAATGTCCTGTTCACTCCTCCTGTGTAACTGCAATGTTCATTGACAATGATACTCCAGGCCTTGTTCTTTTCAGTGTCTACAATGAACAAGTGCACATTTAGGAGGGTGCTGATGTAAAAGGTGCATTGTGGCTCCTGACACTACAGGGTTTTGAATTAGGGGGTTAAACCAAGTCTGACATTTTTTCACAGTCAAGACTTACAAAGCACCAGTGTGGTAAGGTCTAGTCTTGTGTACACACATTTTTCACCATACCGTGAGCTTGGTCAGACCACAATAATTAAACAAAACGCTAGCTAGCAAAGTCAAAATCCGTCACCTTGAAAAGCTCTCAGTGGCCATAGTTATGTACGTTCTTTTCCATTACCCATCTGAGGAGTATCGGTAAATTTGCTGTAAACAGTCCTTAAAGATAAGTTATATTTTCCTAAGCGTTCAGGGAATTTCAGACAAACACTTGACATGTACAATGTACACAATGATCCATGATGTGAAAAGGCTTAAAGTCTAAGCTCATTCAACAGGAAACGGAAAGTTTTCAAAACATGGACCTTGAATTACCTTGTTGGCTGAGGATACATAAAGCACAACTCCACCTTTCCTTTTTATTTTGTACGCCCAAACAATAAAAAGATCAGGAAAAACAAAGAAATTGGATAGCTGCACTCCCACAAACAATGCAATTCTATTTTATTCAGAAGATCAATAAAAACATAACACGATGGGCATACAGGCAGGGGGAGAGAAACAGGCTGACGCGTTTCACACGATAAACGTGCTTTGTCAAAACCACATAAGATACAACCACTATACACACTTATATATGGAGTGTCACATGATAACTTAAGTGTAGTTCATTAGGTGATTGAATCCATCATTCCCTGTTACCATTTAAGATCAAAAACAGACCATAGGTATAATAAGTAACAAAATTCTGATCAACAAAAACAAAAGAATTTCAAAAAATATAAAATAAACAAAAACAGAAACAAAAAATAGTGAGATATACACTTACACTAGAGAGCACACACACACACACACACACATAGCAATGATGAATCAAGTCGATGAAAGTTTCAATAATTATACAATTTACAATACAACAAACTATTGACCAAAATGATTAATGGCTGTTATAGAAAAGTAAAAATATAAGATGGTAATGAACACTATTTAAATTCAATCATTATAGTGGGTCAAATCCCACTCAAAGTGTATCCTGGTTTGAAGGGTAAATATCCAAAATACCTCTTGTTTACAAAAAATCTTAAAATTGTCCCCACCTCTCCTGGTGGGGAGAAATGATCAAGTGTTGGAGACTTGGCACTATAATCCGATAATCCGACAAACCAAGGTTCTGGCTTATGTGCAAGACCAAGTCTGGAGTCCAACTGGCCTAGTGATGCATGTTTGAGGATATGTGGGCCTTGCAGTGAAATGCATAGGTAATGAAGTGTAAGCAGGTGCAGTTAGCTAGTCTGCAACTAGATGGCTCTGTTCCAGAATAATGTGTAGTGACAGAATAGTGTAATAAGGTGTTAGGTCCCTTTTAGCTACAGCCCTCCTGTAGTGATGTCAGGGGTGAGTCAGTGCCCATATTTAAGCCGGGTTGTTCAAATGTAGTCAGCTAAGTGAGGGCCCTGGACATGGCTGGAAGACAGGGAGAGGTAGCCCTGTACTCAAAAGAGCCTGCTGTAGTGATCCGGTCTCTTATGGTGGTGGAAGCTAGAGCGGGTTACAAAAGGCCTTTTAGGCCAGGTCAAATGTTCCCAAGCCAGGGGTGAATCGCAATGACCCTGTCTGAACAGACTACCTATAAGGAGTTGTGAGCTGGACACAGACTGCCTAAAGCAATCCAGAGCCCTCTGAGTGAGTATTATTGACCCTGGAAAGGAGAGAGACTGATCAAAGGAAGATGGCTTATTAGAAATGTGCTGTGTGCTGCTTTCACATGTGACTGGTGCGGATCGTCCACTATATGTAATTGACAAACTGCTCAAATGACGCTGGATAATATGTCTATGTGATGTGACTAATTGCCATCTTAAAGTAACATCAGTAAAGTGCAATAAATGAAGGTGACCTCCGCGCTGTATTATTGGATGGTGGAATGTAATGTTCCACACGTGTGCAATAAATAAGTATTAATAAGTGCATGTGCAAAAATATCCCATATATAATAAAACAGAAAACAATCTATGGTGTGTTATCCAATGGAGATAAAATCTTCCTTGGAATAAAAAAGCAGCCAAACCTAATAGTGTTCACAAACACATAAGCAAATGAATAGGGTAAAGTGATCTAGCGCATAAATAAAACACACTCTTACAAGTGTAACAATAGTGCCACCACTAGTGGTAGTGAATTCATAAAGCAATAAAGTGCATCTGATGTGTTAAATAAATAAATAAATGAATAAATATATCAATCAACACAGAAGTCCTGATATTCCTAGATAAATAATGGATAATACAGAAAAAAGTCTCTAATATGATATAATATAGAGCTAAATGAACGGTGAACAAGGTTGGTCGCTGCGCTGATAACCATAAAACAGGTGCATCAAGTATAAGTTCTATATTGGATAGTCTCTTAATACAGGTGCATCAAGTATAAGTTCTATGTTGGATAGTCTCTTAATAGATGTCTCCAGGTAGATACAAAACAACTATCAGCAAACGTGGTGTGTGAAAATCCAACAATGGGCTATCTAGCCTCTCACCTCATAGGTTCTTTATTCAGCGTGTAATCAAACCAACTCCGATCCTCCTCTGCTCTTAAGATTCCTATCCCGGTATGCTGTATCGAACGCCGTCTCTGGAATCACTGTCCCTCAGGCTACCAGGCTCCGGATGGGTAGATGTGGGCGCTCTCCAAGCGCATACACCGCCAAACCGATACAGGTGGGAAAAAGTAAAAGCAGAAAAGGAGTGCCTTCTGTCCCCAGTGCAATAACTCTGTATTTTTTGTGTGGACATTCCCTCCTTGGGATATAAAGGATAATGGCTGGGGGTGGTGGAGGGTTAAAGCTTCCATCAGGAAGGTTGTTCTTACAAGAAGAAGCGGGGCAGGAACTTATATTGTTTGCGGCAACACACAGCCAATTGCAAGACCCCTTATAGATGGATCTGTGCATGAACATCTATGCACACAAAGAAGCAAAACCACGTTCCTCTATCTAAAAAAAACATGTACCCCAGCTAGAATTAAACATTCAATAGTTCATAAACATTTCTGTGAATTCTGATCCATCCTGTTGTCTCCATGAACCCAACTTTGCTTACTTCGCTTTGGTTCTGCCCAGCTTTTGCCTAATAAAACAACCAGTTGTGGGTTTTAGTTCTCCTTTATTCTCCAGCTACATTTTTTTCTTATGATCTGACCACTGCATGACCTGTGTCCCTCATCACTACCCTTGTGACTCGACTGCTGGTTCCAATGAGGAGCTAAAGACGGCTCTTCTCTCATTTCTGTCTTGACTACCTCCATGCAGTGTGGTATTTCTACTTACCACAAACCATACTTGCTGATCTTGGTTTCTTCCAGACTGTTAGGTTTTATTTACGAAAGGCAAATCCACTTTGCACTACAAGTGCAAACTACAAGTGCACTTGAAATTGCACTGAAAGTGCACTTGGAAGTGCAGTCGCTGTAGATCTGAGGGGAACATGCAAGGAAAATAAAAAACAACATTTTAACTTGCACATGATTGGATGATAAAATCAGCAGAGCTTCCCTATCATTTCAGCTCTTCCCCTCAGATTTACAGCGACTGCACTTCCAAGTGAACTTTCAGTGCAATTTCAAGTGCACTTGTAGTGCAAAGTGGATTTGCCTTTCGTAAATAACCCCCATTGTGTTCCAGTACTCGGGTGCCTACCACTTTATCATCTGGGTCATCCTGTTACAGTCTTGAGGTAACTTTGTCTGAGGGGGTGCAGTAGAAGTCACATCCTCCAGTTCAGGTATATGACATCATCTTTATACTTATACTTTGGTCCCTCAAACTTTTATGGGTTCTTGAAATTTTTAATTAAGCCCACAAGTTTATACCTTGTTGGAAGCAATGTCATCCCAAGAGCCCAGCCCCCCCATGTTATATCACTCCTTGGAGCATGGGCAGGGCGAGTTTCGAGGTGGCACCTCTTTATCAGCTGCAGTCTTGTCCTGCGCATGCTCTGAGGAATGACATCACATGGGGGAGGGGGTTCTGCATTGCTGAGAACAGCCTGTCAGTGCAGGCTTCCAGGAAACAACTTCCCCAGTTTGCATTCATGCCCCTGGCCAGGGCTTGAGGACGGTGTATTTTTTTTTTATCCCCTGCTTGGCAATACCCATGCCATAAATTAAACACAATCCTAAAAACGTGTAATTAAAAAATGATATTGTATCCATATAAATATAAATGCATCTAATTGCATCTAATAAAACAATCCATAAGTGCACCAACAGTGATAAAACAAATAGATAGATAAACGTGTATGGTCTCTAAAACTGGTTATGGACAAAGTCTCTAGGTAAAAAAATTAATGAACAGTTCAATCGATGGATCATAGTGGGTGAAGTCCCATATAAAAGAAATAAAGTGAATGTAGAAGAGGATTCTGTGTTGGATGTTCTCTTAATTGATGTCACCAGTAGGAGAAAACAACTGTCAGCAAACAAAGTATCTGCAATCCAACAGCGGGCTATCTAGCCTCTCACCTCATAAATTCTTTCATTCAGCGTGTAGTCTAGGCGAATAGGATCCTTCCTTACTCTTTGGATTTCTTCCCTTGTATAGAAGAGCCTTACCCCGGTGTATTGGAAGATATTACTGGGACCACTGTCCAGCCGAAACCTAAATGTGAGGGTATGGCCACTCTCCAATGATGGACCGCCAACCGGGGAAATGGCAAGGGAAAAAAACAAAAACAAAAAGGAATGCCTCCAATGGTGAAGTAAGTTGATAAAAGGGGGCTTTATTCATCAATTAAAACATATAAAAATGTAAAAGATGGACTCTTACAATGTGCAAAAGCCAAATCAGGCAAGTAGCAAACAAATGGCGTCTGAACGCCGATCTCACGTCACTTCCGGTTCAAAGGGTGACCCGTGACGGAAAATCAGCGGGAGAACGGCGGGGATCGGCGTATAACACGCACCCACGATTTTCCCCTGATTTTAAATACGGTATATATACGTATATATCTGTCACTGCTTCCCCCACCTGGTTCATGTCATAGTGACCAGGTTTGAACGCTTTGTTCTGGGTGTTTTTGGACACATTTTTTTCTGTGCTGTTTTTTAGTATTAAAGTACTGTGCATTACTATAATAAATGTCATAAATGAAAATAGGTAATTATTTTGATGAAAACATAAGAATGCCTAAAATGTCACTCTAGAAAATACAGCAATGATTGAGTAATGTTGGATAAGAGCAGCGAAGAGTGAGGTCTACACATGAGGAGTTTAAACTGAGACAATAAAGGAATGTAGGAGGAACATAAGTGCCAACATTTGGATATAATTATCAGTGTGAATCATCACACCTAAGCCCTTTACCTCCAATGTTTTTATAGAAGACTGCAGAACACAACAATCATACAATAGTTACCAAATTACATTATGTTTTTTTTTTTGCCTCTCCAACTTCTTCTGTATAGAAACAGTTCTCCAAGATAAACTTAAACCCACAACAGTAAAAGTCTGTATATGCAGTAAAGCATGCTTGTTATACTCACTGTGGAGCCTAAGGGGTTAAACCCCGGCATTGTGTAAAAAGGCTGTTTGATCCTGTCTTCTCTGATCCTCCCCTTCTTCCACAGTCCGCAACCTGCTGACAGAACAGAACCTTGGAGAAACTCTGCACATGCTCAGTTTGGTGTGTATTGCTAGAGAGTTTTTTTTTTTCCTTGGCAGGGTGCACGTGATCAGCACAGGGCCAATCAGCACTGTCCAGACAGAGGTTCAGGGGTCCTGCAGCCTCATAGAACAATCAGAGGAGAGTGAAAACTCCTCCTACAAGCTTTAACCAGACACTGATGTAGTATATTGTGTCTAATATGTGTATGTATGTGTGTATGCATGTGTGTATATATATATATATATATATATATATATGTATATGTGTGTATATATATATATATATATATATATATGTTATATATATATTTATTATATGTAGTGTTTTTATTTAGGCATTCTAAAAACAAGGTTATTCTAGGCAGACCGCTTTAGTAGCCGTTATCTAATTGCGCATATTAAAAGAGGGTTTGTTGGTCAAAGGACAAATGGCCAGACCAGAATTACTCCACATATGAAAGGGAACAGATAATGATTATCTTAATCTAATCAGTATTCACACATATCAAAAGGGGAATATGCAAGAATGTAAATTGGGGCAGCTTTATAATTACAACTATTCACAGCGTGGGGTTGTCTCCGGTCACTCTGAAATACCGGGACAGATCAAAGCATTTAATGGAAACGCCTAATCAAATTGCTCAGACATTCAGTGTGTGTGGGGGGGATATAACAGGACGTTCAATCTGTTTAGAAGTGTGTGTTCTTACGAAGGCACCCAAGAGTCACATGTTTCCATGGGGCTCTAAATATTACTAGCAATGTCGTGATATGAACTCTGTTGGATTTTTGTCATCTGTAAGACTGTTCTGTTTGGAAGCCAATAAAGTGTTTCTCTCTGGGAGAATCGGGTTTTGCTGCGGACAATACTTTTAATAACCATATACCATCTACGAGGAACGACGATTATATTAGATCACTACATTGGTGCCGTTCAAGAGACCAGAAGAGCATTTTCAGGACTTAGTAACAGGAGTCGTTGGTGACAATAATCCGGTCTGGTGGTGACATAAGAAAATCTGATCTACAAAATTTAACAAGTTTTAAAGACCAGAATTGTTCTCTGGAGACTGGATCTTACAATCTGTGTGGTGACAGAAGGCTGTGAGGACCCAGGAAGGAAGTTCTAGGAAACCCAACAATTGGTAAGTGTGCCTTGTTCATTATTTTCTAAATATAATTTTTTTTTCTCATTGTATTTTTTTACAATGGCTTTGGCTGTGTCTAGTGGGGACAATAGTACTAAGGGAGAGGATGTGAATATATGGCTGTTAAATTATATAAAAAGTCATGGGGGGCCTTACGAGATTCCCCAAGAATATAGACAGTCATGGGATTTAATGAAATGCTTTTTATCTGATAGTGTCTTTGATAAGAAAACAAAACAAAAGAAACGTAAGGGTATCATTATTCAGGGACTACTGTCTTGTTGTACAGAATTAATAGGGGAGGTTAAAGAAAAAAAGCAGAAAATTCTGGAACAGACTCAGAGATATGAGGAGAAGGAGAAAGGGTTGAATGAGAGGATATCAGATCTCAGGTTACATGCTATCACTACTGGGGAGGCACTGATTGAAAAGGCTAAATTATGTGATGATTTAAGGCGGGTCAATGAGGAATTGTCAGTAAAAATACAAATTGTTGAGAAACAGTTGGAGGAGTGTAAACATGCTGCTAACATTGCTTTTGATAAATTGGCAGAAAAATCAAGTTACCCAGATCAAAATGATACCTCTATAAAGCTTGATACCAAAGATTATAAGCCAATATATCCCTGGGGTGATTTACATGCAGCCCCATGCATACCAGCAGCTCCTACCACTACAACAGCTGTATTGAACACTGACGATTCAAGTGAAATTAAATTGATCACAAAACAACTAAAGCCACAGGAGATGGAAGCTATTATAAGAGAGATAGGTCAGGTACCCCGCTATGATGTAAATAGGTTCATGAAATGGTTTTGTGATTTGCAGAGAGTCAGAGACACATACAACTTGAATATTGAGGACCTAGCTAGAATTTTGCAGAAAAGTATAGGCAATGGATTATGGGCACGGGTTTTGCAAAATTGTGGCCAGCGTCATAAAACTAAGGATGTTTTAAAGGAATTATTGAAAGCATTGTATGGTGCGACGACATATGTGTGCTTGTCAGGAAAAATTAAGCAAATGAAGAATGAATGCCCATATGAACTTGCAGATAGGATTAGCAGTGTGATGGAAAATGTCATGACTGGGAATCCTGGTTTTGAACGTGGTGGTTTGGTTCATAGGTCAATGTTATTAGAAGCATTGGATGGTGATGTCAGGGAAGGCATTTTATCTGTTACACCTGATCCTAGTGATTATAGTGATATCTTGGTAAGAGCGGATAATTTGTGGAGGAGAAAGTGTAGAGAAGACAGTCTTGCGGTTGATGCAGCTAGAATTTTTAGAGTCGAGGGGCAGCAAAATAGAGATGATTTAGGACCATGGAGAGGAAGATCTTATAACAATTCAGGTAGTTACAGGAGGCCAGAATCCAGAGAAAAACCTAGTAAACAGCCTTGGGTGCCGTTTAGTGAAATGAGAAGTGAAAGAGATCGTTTACAGGAGGAGCTATATAAAATACAGGAGGAAATGAAAAGAATAAAAGCAGGAGGGGTCAAAGTAGCAGCAGTAGGAAAGGAAAGTGCTGTGTCCCCCTCTACCAGTCATTGTTAGGGGTTCCGAGCCCCCCACGCCCCTTCTTGCCGATTCTTAACCGATTTAACATTAGATTCCTGGGGGCGGCCCACTGTTGATGTAACATTAGGGGGAACTCGTGTAAATGCGCTGTTAGATAGTGGGGCAGCTATTAGTTTTAGTAAATCAGTTGTCCCTGGAAATGAGAAAATTAAAATAACAGGTGTCACTGGACATTCCATTGAAGCTCCTTTTGTGCGTGGTGTTGAGATGCAAATAGGGGGAGAGAAGTGGGAGTGTGACGTTGTTTGTGAAAATCAGGACATAATTGGTGCTGATGTCTGTGTACAGCGGGGTTTGGTGATTGATCTTGCAAACATGAAGTTGTGGATAATGTCGGAAAATGACGGATTGGGTCATGTGTGGCATCCTCCCATGGAATTAGTAACAGCAGCAGTGAAGCCCGTTGGTGTGTTACATGGAGATTGGGATCCCTGTTGGGATAGTCTGATGGGTGAATTTGAAGACATAATGGCTAAACATAAACAAGATTGTGGTAGGATGAATACAATGATTTTATTGGAAGGATTTGATCCTGCACCTGTTAAGCAATACCCAGTTCCGAAAGAGGCCATTAAACCTATAACAGAAGCTATAAAACAATTGGAGGCGCAAGGTACATTAAAAAGGGGTGCATCAGTTTGCAATTCGCCAGCCTGGCCAGTCATCAAGCCCGATGGGTCGTTCAGGCTGACGATAGATTACCGTGCCTTAAACAAATATGCTAAAAGTATGGCACCTGTGGTGGCAGCTTACCCTGAAATGATTGCCAAGTTGACACCAGAAATGAAATGGTTTACGGTCATTGATATCAGTAACAGTTATTGGAATTTACCCCTTGACCCAACATGTCAATACAAAACAGCCTTCAGCTGGGCGGGCCTTCAATATTATTGGACAGTTCTTCCACAAGGCTACAAAGACAGTGCAGCAATATTTCACTCACATATGAAAGAAGTGATTGATAAGTTTTCAAAACCTGAAAGAGTAATTTCATATGTTGATGACATTTTGATTGGGTCAGCCTCTATGGAGGAGCACGTGAACGATGTGAGTGAAATGTTATTGCTTTTGAGAGAAGATTATTTTGGAAAACAAAGACCTTTAGCCTATGCATCACGTTTACTATCATCTGTAGAACAAAAGTATCCTTTATGTACTCGTATGGTGCTGTGTTGTTATTGGGCAATCAACAAATTCAGATACTTGACAGGTACACAAAGGGTCATCATTGCTAGTCATCACACTCCTATAGTCATGTTAGCCAATGGGAAATGGAAAGAAGCGGATGTGAATTGTAAAAGGCTGGCCAGATGGACTACAGCTTTATTGTCAGAGAATATTGAGGGTTTGATGTTAAAGGAACCTAGTGTCCTGATTGGTGGATTGATGATTGAAGGTGAAGCTCATGAATGTCAAGTACAAGGAAGTAGTTTGCAACACAGAGTTTTTACTGCCGTATCCAAACCCTTTGACCTTGAAAGTGATTGCTGGTACATTGATGGTTCTTCTTATTATAAAGATGGAAGTAGAATCTCAGGATTTGCTGGTGTTTGTGTAAAAGATGGCGAGGTTCAGAGACAATTTTCATATTCATGTAGAGCTCGTTCTGCACAATATGTGGAAATAGCAGCACTTCTGCAAGTTCTCAGTGAGTTAAGAGACGATGGTGGAGTTGTTAACATTGCTTCTGACTCAGACCAGGTATGCAAGGGTGCAGTTGTCTATCTTTCATGGTGGAATGTGATGGGTTTTAAAGGAACAGATGGAAGTGAGATAAGATATGCACCCTTATGGAAAATGATAGAGGAGGAAACACAATTCTTTTCAAAAATCAATATCCGAAAGGTACAGGCCCACAAAAAGCAAACAACCGAGCACTACTGGAACAATACGGTAGATAGATTAGCGAAGGAGGCTGCAGTAACATCCCCCGAATGGCCTCATATAGAGCATACTTTATCATTTCCAGTGTCTGCCCTTACACGTGCTCAAGCAAAAGGAGTTGAAGAAAGGACATGTGAGTTGGGTAAATTACAAGATCAGGATGAGGAATTAGCTCAACTAAAAGCAATGTGTGGGACTGGGCCTATACAATTTGAAGGTCAAGAGATGCAGGTGAAGGATGGCCTTTTAATAACTTACAAAAATGATTTATCTTTATGGGTTGCCCCAAAAGGTGTGAGGAAAGACATTCTTACATGGATTCATGGGTCCCCTGTTGGTGGACACCCCAAGCTTCCTTTAGCTTTAGAGAGATTAGATCATGTAGCATGGTGGCCTCAAAATAAACAACACATGCAGGACCATATCTTATCATGTTTGATGTGTGCCAGGCATGATCCCGCAAATAGAAAAAGGAGAGGGGCACTGATGAGGCAAGCTCCCATGGGACCATGGGAGAGAATACAAATTGATTACACAGGTGAATTTCCTAACACTGCACACCAGAACAGATATTTACTCGTTGTGGTGGATTCCTTCAGTCACTGGGTTGAAGCATTCCCTACCAAAAACTGTACTGCCACTACTACTGCAAGGATCCTGGTCAAAGAAATATTTAGTCGGTGGGGGATACCAAAAGTTTTAGACAGTGACAATGGTCCAGGATTTGTAGGTAATGTGATACAAGAGACATGTAAGCTCCTTGGTGTTGTTCAAAAATTCCACATCTTCTATCACCCTGAGTCTGCGGGACAGGTTGAACGAATGAACAGGACAATTAAAAATGCCCTTAGAAAGGTTGTAAATGAGCAAGGTACTGATTGGGATGAAAAATTACCCTTTGTTCTGGCAACTATTCGTTCCAGAGTTTGCAGGTCCATAGGCTTTGCCCCTTATGAAGCTCTGCTCGGCAGAACAATGAGAACGTGGGAACATCTGATAAATCCAGTCCCAGCAGCATTAGAAACTGTGTCATTATCCGAATCATGGGTAGAGATCTTAAAGGATCATGTGATTACAGTACATAAGGCTGTATGTGCCACTGATGAATGTACCCATAAAAGCTCACAACAGTGGTTTAATGCAATGGGTGACACTAGTGAATACCAAATTGGGTCTAGAGTAATGTTACAGGATTTTTCTGGGTTCCACCCATTTCCTAGAGCAAAGTGGAAGGGCCCTTATGCAGTAATAGATAAAATTGGACCCTCTGTTTACTTACTAGACTTGGGAGAGGACAAGTCAAGATGGAGTCATGCATGTCAGATCAAAGCATTTAAGGGAAAAATGGATTTGATGGATGTGAGCATTGTCTAATTTTCTTGCTGAGATTGTCTTTCAGGTCCCAGGAGTGAGGCGAATACCAGAAGACTACACCATAATGAAGACATCCCCCCTGGACAAATACAAGCCTTCTCTATTAACATATGTGTTGATAACAGCGTCAATCACTTTACTTCTTTGCATCACAAACATCAGAGTGAAAGAGTGCCAAGTTGGGGAATCAAAATGCTTCCCAGTGGGGAAATCTGATCGAAATAAAAGAAGTGTAATGGATCATACTACAGAACTTACTGTTTTAGAGGACTCGGAAGGCATCCAGATACATGGGGATACTGTAAAGGGCATAGTCGGGGGGTGGATAGTCGTTAGATGTGAGATCATGATGCCGAAATCTGATTACTTGATGGAATCTGCTGTTTGGACTTACCCAGAAGGAAGCGATCGTCACAGGAGTACAGATATAATATTAGTGGAGACAAAGAATGGACCACAAATGCAAATGACTTTAGAAAGGAACTTTACAATATTTAAGGAGGGTATTATATCCTGTAGCCCTCATGATGTGAAGGATGGAGTCTATGCAAAAATCCTAAAGATAATGGTCACAAATTCTAGAGACTGTCCTACAATTTTACAGTGGCCAGAACATGGACTTTTCCTTGAGCGGACTCAAAATTTAGTGTATAGCGATGTTTCATACTTATCATTACCATTATTGTTGAATTTTACATCATTTAACATTCCAGAAAGTTGCCCAAAATCAATGGGGTTATGGTTTAAAACAGTCTTTCAAACACATATAAACTTATTTTGGGATGCTACACAAGGGCTTAATTTTAAGAAAGTTTCAAAGAGGGATCTGGGTACTGATATCATATCAGGCCTCAGTTTGGGTAGTTCGATTTGGAATAGGGTTGATATAGAGAGTCTAAATATGAGAGAACAAAATTTTGTGGGTGGATTACAGCAGATACTGCTTAAAGGGGGAAGAGTGGATTTAAACGCTCTAGCTGAAATGAAAATAGATATTCAGAACATTCACACCATTGCTGCAGATTTGCAGAACGTTCAAATGTCGGTGAATGCATTGAATAAAACCATTCAAACGAATAATGTATCCAAGTCTATAGTTTGTGGTATTATAGGAAACTTGCTGAGTGAGCATCTGAGCCTAGGGCTTCAAGAAATCAAACGAGGAGAATGGCCAAGGATAATGAACTCAACTTTATTATTCAATCTTATCAAAGACAGTGGTGTTACTTGTAGGAACTTTGCCCTTGCTAATGTAAGGAGCCTGGATACTCTTTGTAATAAAGATCGCATCGGAAAGCAGGAAGTACCTCTGACCATCGACATCCCTACATGGTCAACAAAACCCTTACCCGTATACAAGATGATCGTTCTTGGTGAGGTGGAGGTGAGAAATGGCACTAATATACTGAAACAACTGCTACCACAAAGCAGACTCGTCGTCAAGGATAACCAAGTATGGAAAACCATGGACCCCAACTGCTGTACCAAACGTGCCCAGGCCTGGCTTTGTTCCTGTTCTTTTGAGCGGCTGGAGTACGTAGAGGGTTGTGCTGCTACACACTCTGGAAACTGCCTGGTTCGATTACAAAAATTTGAACCGGCCTGGAAGAGAATAATTCATGGAGAAGACTCGAGGGTCTGTGCATTGGGGGTTCCCTCATTCACTTGGCAGAAGCAAGTTCAGTGCCGGACACCTATCACAGGCTGGTGTGTGAACCTCACATATGGACTGTTAACAATCGGACAGGAAGACATTCAAGCCAATATCCACATGAATCAAGTATCTGTAAACATTGAGCAAACAGATCTTGGCAATTGGGACTCTATGATTTCTCCTTTATTTAAGAAAATTCCACCACTTACAGTTGAATTGGATACATTATTTAAGAGGGATAGTAGGAAAATTATAGAATTACAAGAACTGGTGAAGGAAAACCTCATCAGTTCTAATAAAATTGCTAAAGAATTTCAGGAGCCTTGGTGGAGCATACCCAATAACACTCTTTCTCACCCGCTATTGAGAACTCTTTCCATGATTTTTTGTGTTCGTTCAATTTATATTAATATGTTTTTTTGTTTGGTTTATATTGTTGTGGTAGAAGACAACTAAGAACAATCCAGAAAAATAAGGAAATCATAGAGATGGCTTCAATCTTAAGAGCCAGGGATGTCTGAGCGGTTTGATTGTGAATCGATTCTGATTCAAACCGATCCAAGTGGGGGTATATGTAGTATATTGTGTCTAATATGTGTATGTATGTGTGTATGCATGTGTGTATATATATATATATATATATATATATATATGTATATGTGTGTATATATATATATATATATATATATATGTTATATATATATTTATTATATGTAGTGTTTTTATTTAGGCATTCTAAAAACAAGGTTATTCTAGGCAGACCGCTTTAGTAGCCGTTATCTAATTGCGCATATTAAAAGAGGGTTTGTTGGTCAAAGGACAAATGGCCAGACCAGAATTACTCCACATATGAAAGGGAACAGATAATGATTATCTTAATCTAATCAGTATTCACACATATCAAAAGGGGAATATGCAAGAATGTAAATTGGGGCAGCTTTATAATTACAACTATTCACAGCGTGGGGTTGTCTCCGGTCACTCTGAAATACCGGGACAGATCAAAGCATTTAATGGAAACGCCTAATCAAATTGCTCAGACATTCAGTGTGTGTGGGGGGGATATAACAGGACGTTCAATCTGTTTAGAAGTGTGTGTTCTTACGAAGGCACCCAAGAGTCACATGTTTCCATGGGGCTCTAAATATTACTAGCAATGTCGTGATATGAACTCTGTTGGATTTTTGTCATCTGTAAGACTGTTCTGTTTGGAAGCCAATAAAGTGTTTCTCTCTGGGAGAATCAGGTTTTGCTGCGGACAATACTTTTAATAACCATATACCATCTACGAGGAACGACGATTATATTAGATCACTACAACTGATAGTAGTCACAAGACTGCTGACGAGAAAAGATTTTGCTTGAGAAAGTCACGTGACCCGTGACGCAACGCCTCGGGAGAAGCCGGTGACGGCACTTCCGGTGTCTCGTAATCGTGGATGCGTAATGAGGAGGAGAGCTGTCCCATTTTGTTTGGAGGAAGAAAAATGCTGATTATGACCCTAAGAACACCATCCCTACAATCAAGCTGCTAATGGTACAGGCATTGAGGGGCCAATGGACGGGGCCATGTATTGTAAAATCTTGGATGAGAACCTTCTTCCCTCAGCCAGAACACTGAAGATGGGTCGTGGATGGGACCTCCAGCATGACAAATGACCCAAAACATACCGCCGAGGCAACAAAGTAGTGGCTCTAGAAGAAGCACATTCGGGTCATGGAGAGGCCTAGCTAATCTCCAGACCTTAATCCTATAGAAAATTTATGAAGGGAGCTGAAACTTCGAGTTGCCAAGCGACAGCCAAGAAACCTTAAGGATTTATAGAAGATCTGTAAAGAAGAGTGGACCAAAATCCCTCCTGAGATGTGTGCAAACCTGGTCACCAACTACAAGAAATGTCTTACCTCTGTGCTTGCCAACAAGGGTTTCTCCACCAAGTACTAAGTCATGTTTTGCATGGAGGGAATCAAATACTTATTTTACTCACTGAACTGCAACTCAATTTATATAATTTGAATTATGTGTTTTTATGCTGGATGTTTGGTTGATATTCTATCTCTATCAATTAAAATACACCTATGATAACAATTATAGACCCTTCATTTCTTTGTAAGTGGGCAAACTTACCAAATCTGAAATACATATTCTGCTTATTAATAACAGCAGAGTTCATTATTGGATGTGCCCTGTAGCTGTCTTCGGACTGATTTACAGACCCGCCGGGGAGAAAAAAGTTCCTTCATCTAGAGGCAAATAAATCGAACCCTACAGCAATTTATTCTGTGAATTATAATTTGGCTTTTATATAAATCTAGTCAACTACTTTATATCAAAGTTATTTTAAAGGACATAAAAGCCACCAGTTTGGAATGATGGAGTGACAGCAGCAGCACGCTGTTGGGATCGGGTGTCCTGGGAATTCCCGAAACAATTCTGAGAAGCTGTTTGTAGCTGGTTTATAGGCTGGTTTACAACATAGGAGAACAGAGGCCTCGGCTCCCCTGGCGTTGTCCTCCTCTAATACTTGTGTTTGTGTTCAGGCACGCCGTCCACTTGTTAGGATCCCGACTCAGCCCAGGATCTTTGGCGATGATGCTGCAAGGTTTTTCTTTAATCACAAGAAGGCTTGTTACACGTTAATCCTTTAATCCCCTGCTCTGTCTATCAGGGCTGGGCAACATACTATGTTCCTGCAGCTCAGGGACCACTAGCCTCAGCATGCCTTGCCAACTTCTTTAAGTGCTGAGTGTTCATATCGGGGCCCCCTTTGGCAGTTACTGCTTTCTGGAACCTTAACTGTCATTTTGTTTTATTGCGCTGAGACCTCAAAATATAATTTTTCTAAATACAGTCCTAGTGAATACCATTTTAGCAAAGTAGAGAGCTTAAGGCCCCTTTCACACCTAAGCGTTTTTCAGGCGCTACAGCCCTAAAAATAGCGCCTGTATAGCGCCTGAAAAAAGCGTTTCCTTTAACTCCAGTGTGAAAGCCAGAGGGCTTTCACACTGGAGCGGTGCGCTAGCAGGACGGTAAAAAAAAGTCCTGCTAGCAGCATCTTTGGAGCGGTGAAGGAGCGGTGTATTCAATCAATGGGACACCGCGGCAATACCGCCGGCAAAGCGCCGCTGCATCGCCGCTTTGCGGGGGGTTTTAACCCTTTTCCGGCCGCTAGCGGGGGGTTAAAACCGCCCCGCTAGAGGCCGAATACCGCGGCTAAAACAACGGTAAAGCAGCGCTAAATATAGCACTGCTTTACCGCCGACGCCCGCACCGCCCCAGTGTGAAAGGGGCCTAAACGTTTGATCAAAGATACCATTTGGGCTCTTATACCATATGATGCACACTTGAAAAAAAACCTTGATAAAAAAAAACGATTTAAGCAGAACTAAGAGCAAAGCCTTTTTCAGTTTGGATAGAATAAAGGAGGGTTATGACCCCTGTTATTTTTGTAGTTTTTTTACAAATAGCTGGTTGCTAGGGAAGCTGGCCGTGAAGCTGACCACCACATCCGTTGACTCATCATCAGCTGTCAGCAATTAAAAATTATTACAAAAACAGCATGGGATTTCCCCCCCCCCCAGTCCATACCAGGCCCTTCGGGTCTGGTATAGATTTTTTATTTTTTTTTATCTTTTTATTAGTTTGCAATTAGAAGAACAAAGAAAACAAACGATTAAACATACATTGGTCTTACATGGTAATGGTAAGGCCCTTGCGAGGACCACCTGCATCTCATGTCATATATAATCATCATACATAAAGCTTGAATCGTTATACCATATATATTAGCACCATTCAATGGGTCACTCTGTAATGTGGTTCATGCTTGTGCATAATAGGGTGACCCCTGTTATATTTGTTGTGCACAGTCCACACCCACTTGAGAGCCACCGTGGGCCGAGTCTGTTAGGAGGTTTCCGAGGCAGAGGAGGGGTCTGCCAGCCATTTAGGTCAGATTTTGTCATATTTGTTGGGGCAACCTCTATTTGCGTATGTGTCCTTATAGAGAGGTAGGCTGTTGTTGATGAGTTGTTTCCATAGGGAGAGAGGAGGGGGGGGGGTTGGTTTGCACCAGCTAAGGGTTATGGCTTTGCGGGCATAAAATAGCGTGCGACCCGCCACCGTAGGGATTAGTTGTTCTACCAGACCTAGCATGCAGATCGCCATTGATGGTTGTATTTGCACAGATGTAATTCTGGTATAGATTTTAATGGGAACCCCACGCCAAAATTAAACAAAAAAAACGGGGTGGGGAACCCCCTACCCCAAGATCCATATCAAACCCTTATCTGATGGGGGGTGGGCGCTTTGGGGAAGCCCAATGCACCTTGTCCGCATGTTGATGGGGAGAAGGGCCCAATCCCCACAACCCTTACTGGTGGTTGTGGGGGTCTGTGGGCAGGGGGATTATCGGAAATTTGGAAGCCGCCATTAACAAAGGGGCACCCAGATCCTGCCCCCTTGTTAATGGCGGCTTCCAAATGGAATGGTCAAGAATTCAGGCAGAGGTTCAATACATGGTAGTCCAAATCACAGAGTTATCAATACACCCAGGGAGCTAATCCGAACAAACAGGCATGGAGTAACAGGAATAGGCTGCTTGATTGTACATTATCCGCAGCTGGCAGCAGGTGGGGCTAGTGAGTCCAAGGCAATGCATCAAGCTGGGAGAACATTGCAAAAACTCCAGAGCTCCTCCGTGGCACAACAGGTAATGCCCTGTACACACGGTCGGACATTCCGACCACAAAATCCTTTGGATATTGTCTAACGGATTTTGTCCAAAAACTGGTGTTGCCCACACACGGTCGGACAAAGTTGTCGGAAAATCCGATCATTCCCAACGAGGTGACGTACAACACGTACAACGGGACTATGTAGAGGCCAGTAGCCAATAGCTTTTGTCTCCAAATTTCTTCTGAGCATGCGTGGCACTTTGTGCGTCGGAAATTCCGACAGAAAAGGTCCGATGGAGCCCACACACGGTCGGATTTTCCGACAGCATGATCCGATCGAACATTTTCCGTCTGAAAATCTGACCGTGTGTACGGGGCATAAGACAGCTGCTGTGGGCCCAGGAACATCCCGGGTACATGATAGCCATAATGTCAATATGGACCAAAATCTCGGAGGAATGTTTCCAACACCTTGTTGAATCTATGCCACAAAGAGTTAAGGCAGTTCTAAAGGCAAAAGGGGGTCCAACTCAGTACTAGCAAGGTGTACATAATAAAGTGGCATATGTGTGTGTGTGTGTATATATATATATATATACATATATATATATACACACAGACAAGTATATTATATGATGGAATCTGTCAATAGCATTAAGGCCCCTTGTGCAACTTGGGAGTGCAAAATTGCATGACAAGTCATTCCCCATGATATCCAGTCATCTGTGTGACTTGAAGTCGCACTGACTTCAAAGTAGTCCCTGCACTACTTTGATGAAACTTGAGGTCCATAGATCTCAAGTTTACACAGGCATTCCCTGAAATCATGGTAAAATCGCCTGACTTTCAAGTCACGACAGTGTGAAAGAGGCCTAATGGCCCGTACACACGATCCGAATATAGTACGACCGTTTTTGGTTAATAGTTGGAAGTAGAAAGTTGGAAGTAGAAATTGAATAATAAAGTCACGAAAATTCTCGTACGATAGAAAAGAAAATCGGAAGTGATGTCATGTGTTGTAATGTATTTCTATTGAATTTTTGGAAGACAACTATACTGACTAACCGAAAATCTTACGATCTGGACTCGTACGAGGAAAATGTCTGTGCATGCCGATCGAATGAACGGTCGTGATCGGCTGTCGAAAGTAGTGTACACACAATCCGAAAATCGTACGATCCTTCCTCGGACGACCGTGTTCGTACGATATTCAGATCGTGTGTACGGGCCATAACACAGCAGTTATTATTTTTCTGACTCCCCCTGGTTTATTACCTGTTGATTTTGTTAGTAGGCTCTTTGATTCTCTACTTTGTGTAATAAGGTGACAACGCTGTTTGCTCTGTAATGAAATCACTGCAGTTTATTCTTTTGAAAAAGAGGTCTTATGAATAAAAAAAAAATGACCATTGTAACCACCCCTAGCAATATTATATAATTTTTTCCAACCCCTGTACCTGAAATTATTGCTGAACAGATTGACTTGCTTTAACACTACATATATTAGCCACCTAGAATTACCAGAATACAAAAATGTTCACCTTTAATCTAAACTGAACTGAAACAAAAACAAGCAGCTTTACATCATAGGGTAGTGAAATGGTCTGATGTGATGTAGGATGAAATACGTCTTTCTCTCTTTGTGTTGAGGTCTACGTGTCATGTACGTGTTAGTGGTCTCTAGACGATAAGGCCTGTGAGTTCTGCAGACCTCAGATAAGCAGACAGAACCAGCAGATTGCGCTGAATACCTAAAAATGCTTTCTCATGTCAGAAGACACCTTTTTACATCATATATATATATATATATATATATATACATATATACACACACATTTATTTATTATTTATTTTTAATTTGAGAGAATATGTTTTTTTTAACCCCTGGCCACTGAATAAAGTTGGGAAAAGTTAAAATATCTGTCAGCATTTTCTTTTTGTCTGGCTTATTCGCTGTTGTGGCCAGGACAGGAAAGCACAGACAGCAATAAAAACATAGAAGTATACAGTACTCACATACTAGTAAAAATGTGTGTCCCATTAAAGAGATTTCCCATTACTTCCAGGGTCACATACAGCAGTTAAAACCCCTCTAACCCTTCTCTGCTTTATCAAAAAATACAAGAAATGTAATTTTACATTCAATTACATTTTATATTTCCCTTTGGGCTTTGTAAGATAATATTTATTGAAGTTCACAGTTTTATAATTATAGGAGTCCTGCTTTGTTGTATATGCGGATTGGGGTGCGATTAGCAATGAATGGCAAAGCTGCGCAGCATACATCATATTACCATGCCTTGCTGTAACGTGCGTTATGACGTGGTATAGTGTAAAGGAGCCCTAAATGGCTAATTCAACAAACTATGCGAGGAGCGAAGCGCAAGGTCAGTGGTGTCCACTTTCTTAAAATTGGGAGCCTCAAGTGAGGCCATGGCATCCCCAAAGGGCCGCATGAAATATTTATCAAAAGTAATGTTACAGAAAGATGTCAGAGACTCCAGACATGCAACAGGAGATGTTAAAGACTATGGGCATGCTACAACAGGTGGTCAGAGACTGTGGGCATTGTACAAGAGATGGTCAGGGATTATGGGCATGCTACAAGAAATAGTCATAGACCGTGTGCATGCTACTAGAGATGGTAAAAGGCTATGGGCAAGCTAAGAGATGATCAAAGACTGCAGACTTGCTATATGAGATGGTCAGAGACTATGAGCATGGTACAAGAGGTGGTCATAGACTGGGGGCATTCTACAAGAGATGGTCAGAGACTGTGTGCATGCAACAAGAAGTGATCAGAGACTAGGGGCATACTAAAAGAGATGGTCAGAGACTGCGGGCATGCTACAACAGGTGATCAGAGACTGGGGGCATTCTACAAGATGTGGTCAGAGACTGTGGGCATACTACAAGAGGTGATAAGAGACTAGGGGTTTACTACAAGAGATGGTCAGAGACTGCGGGCATGCTACAAGAGGTGATAAGAGACTACGGGCATGCTACAACAGGTGATTTAGAGACTGGGGGCATACTACAATAGGTGGTCAGAGACTGTGGGCATGCTAGCCTACAAGAGATGGTAAAAGGCTATGGGCATGTTAAGAGAGATGATCAACGATTGTAGACTTGCTATAGGAGATGATCAAAGACTGGGCACATGCTTCAGGAGACATGCATAATAGACCTGGATAAAGATTTCATACCTTTGCAAATCAATGCACACACATAAACATTGGAAGAAAATGAAAACCATTAAAAAAGTGACCATAAATAGTAAGGTGGTGTGAAATAAATGAACCAAACCATCTAACTACCAGAAGCCAGTCTAAAGGTGTCTCCAAACCCCAGCCCACAGACCAAATCCAACCCAATACTGGCTCACATCCAGCCCACAGCTGGATTCAGGTTTCCCCCACTGCCCTGTCACCACCTCATGACTTGGTTGCTAGGACTGCAAGTGTCCTAGCAATGATTGATGTGCTTGCTGCAGCAGGAGGATGGATCTTCCTCCATCCATGCCTGTGTCTCCACTCTGGATCCTGTCTTGCAGTACAACTTTCAGCCACAGAAGGTAAGGGCTGTAGTCATCTGATGTAAGGGGGGACTACTAGGGCAGACTCTGATGCAAGGGGAGACTCTGATTTAAGGAGGAACTCTGATTGGGACCCTGATTTAAAAGGGGACTTTAAGAGGGACCCTGATGTAAGGAGGGGCTTTGATGGGGACTGTGATGTAAGATGGGGACTGTGATTTGGGGGGGGGGCTCTGATGGTTAAGCAAAACATATTCATTTATTTTTTTCATTTATTGATTTATAAAACTTGTAAAAAATATTTTTCAGCCTCTGAATATTTGTAAAATATACAATGTAGTCCTTGTGCTAAAACGTTTGGAGAGTTGTTCTCTAAAAGACCCATAGGAATAGGTTCACATCTATGCGGTTGATGCAGTTTTCAAGCGCATTTTGCGTTTTTTGAACCCACGTTTTAGCTAAAAATTTTGCATGCAGTTTTCATGCATTTTTTTCTGTTTAACAAACTGTGAATAGCTGGTTGCTAAGGAGTGGGCCAGAAAGCTGTCCGCTGCATCCTTAACGACTGATGAGTCATCAGCTGTCAGCGGGGTTCCCTGCTGACAGCTTAATGTAAAAAAACAAGAATTTAAAAAATCGTCAAAAAAAAGGTCTTAGGCCCCTCCCCCAATCCATACCAAACTAAGCCAGTCGCCCGCAGACCCCCACAAGCACTAGCCAGGGTTGGGGTGAAGAGGCCCTTGTCCCCATCAACATGGAACAAGGTACTTTGGGGGGGGGGGGGGGCAGAGGACAAAGCAAAAAAGTCCCCGACCCTTTCCAAAAACGCACCGACTGAAAAACACATAGATGTTAACTCGTACCATAGGAAACGACGTTTAATGGACTGTAGTGTGTTTCTGCAAGCTGAAAAATGCACTAAAAAATGCATAGGTGTGAACCTAGACCACGGTAGACCATTCTAACTAATGTGCATGTACTATTAACCACTTCAGCCCCGGAAGGTTTTACCCCCTTAATGACCAGGCCATTTTTTGCTATATGGCACTGCGTTACTTTAACTGACAAAAGTAACGCTTTTTTGTCAGTTGACAATTGCGTGATCGTGCAACACTGTACCCAAATAAAATTGATGTCCTTTCCCCCCCCCCCCCCACAAATAAAGCTTTCTTATGGTGGTATTTGACCACCTCTGCGGTTTTTATTTTTTGCGCCTAAAAAAAAAAAAAATAGAGTGACAATTTTGAAAAAAAATATAATATTTTTTACTATCTGCTATAATACATATCCAATAAAAAAATTCTTCATCATGTATTCAGCTACATATCCAGTGGCTATTGCATAAAATGATGTACAGGTTACATTGTTTCGTGCAATAGAGCCGACCTGCCGCAGTACATCTGTGGTAGGCGGTTGGCAAGTGTTTAATTACAGTCATTGTATATAATGGAGGTGTTTTTTCTGGAGTTCCTCATTTCTTCCCACTTTGTTTCTCACAATTGTCTATACACCAGAATTATTTCCATTTGGGGTCATCAACCAGTCAGCTGCAGACATGACCACTGCTCGGCAGGACATGTAAAGAGCCAGGCTGTATAAATAAATTGTGTCTACAATAATAGTCATGACATAGGGACTGGGCTTATGGATGAATCTCTTGCCGTGTTTGTTCTTACAACAACATTACATTATCAGATCCGGTTTCCAAATAGAGGAGAATATTATAATCCAGATTCATAAACAGGCCCACAAAGCAGAACTTTCTTCTTCCATAAAGCTTCGCCCTATGCAAAATGCTGTGTATTCCTTTACAGGAAAATACTTCTGGGAGTGAAAAAGTGAATCCAGGTTATTCAAAGTCAAATCACAATGTATGTAGAGGCATACATGCAAATACAGTAGTACCTTGGATTACGAGCATAATCCGTTCCAGAAGAATGCTTATAATCCAAAGCACTCGTATATCAAAGCGAGTTTCCCCATAGGAATCGATGGAAAGTCAGCTAATTCGTTCCGCAGCCACTGCTTGTCTATGCAGTACCGCATGTGACCAGAGGTAGGGTGGTGCCGGAGACACTCGGTAACACTTGTAGACGTTTGGAGACACTCGGCAACGGAGTGTTTGCGAGTGTCTCCGAGCGTCACCAGTGCCCCTGCACCTATGGCCGAATGCGGTACTGCACACCCCAGAGGCTTGAATCCTGCACGTCTATCGAGAACTCGCAAACGGAGTCAGGATTTTTTTGAAAATACAGCTCGTATCGCGAAATGCTCGTAAACCGCGTTACTCACAATCCGAGGTTTTACTGTATTCCCGCAGCTCTAGTCATCTACACGCTGACACAGGTAAAAAGAGAACAACGGGTGAGCGGGACATTAACAGCACCATACAGTATATCACAAACAACACAATACATCAAATAAAGAGAGCTTTATTTATTATTTATTTATTAAAATGCTTAACCACTTGCCGCCCACCATATAGCAGAATGACGGCGGCAAAGTGGTTTCAAAATCCTGACTGGGCGTCATATGACGTCCTTCAGTCTGACACCCCGCAACTACGATCTCGGTAAAGAGTCTCCGACGGAGACTCTTTAGCACGTGATCAGCCGTGTCCAATCGGCTGATCACAGTGTAAATAGGAAGAGCCGTTGATTGGCTTTTCCTCACTCGCGTCTGTCAGACGCGAGTAGAGGAGAGCTGATCGGCTGCTCCTCTGACAGGGGGGGTCTGTGCTGATCAATTATCAGCGCAGCCCCCCGAGAATGCAATCACTGGACCACCAGACCACCAGGGATGCCCAGCACCAGGTATGCCACCTTAGACCACCAGGGATGCCAGTCAGTGCCCACAACAGATGCCAATCAGTGCCCACAATGGATGCCAATCAGTGCCCACAATGGGCATCACTGATTGGCATGCATTATTGTTTGGCACTGATTGGCATCCATTAGTACAATACAATACAATGCCGCCTATTAGTGCCCATCCGTGCCACCTATCAGTGCCCATTCGTGCCACCTATCAGTGCCCATCCATGCCGCTTATCAGTGCCCATCCATGCTCATCCGTGCCGCCTATACACGCCCATCCATGCCGCCTATCTATGCCCATCCATGCCGCCTATCGATGCCAATCTGTGCCACCTATCAGTGCCAATTTGTGCCACCTATCAGTGCTCATCCGTGTCGCCTATCAGTGCCACCTATCAGTGTCCATCAGTGCCACATATCAGTGACCATCAATGCCACCTCATCAGTGCCACTTCATTGGTGCCACCTCATTGGTGCCCATCAGTGCCGCCTTATAAGTGCCCGTCAGTGCAGCCCCATCAGTGCCCATCAGTGAAGGAGAAAACTTACTTATTTACAAATTTTTAAAACTGAAACAAAAAAAAAACTTTATTTTTTCAAAATCTTCGGTCTTTTTTTATTTGTTTAGAAAAAAATAAAAACCGTAGAGGTGATCAAATACCACCAAAAGAAAGCTCTATTTGTGGGAACAAAATGATAAAAATTTAGTTTGGGTACAGTGTAGCATTACCGCGCAATTGTCATTCAAAGTGCGACAGCGCTGAAAGCTGAAAATTGGTCTGGGCAGGAAGGTGTTTAAGTGCCCGGTATTGAAGTGCTTAACCTACGCAGTCTTACCCGAAGGCCTCGATGCTCAAAACAAAAGACATTGACATTAAAAGACCTTAGGAGAGCCAACATACCAGCATGACAACATACAAAATCAGAACCTGGGGGGTCTGTCCATCACACCCCAATAAAATTAGGTGATTCCAAAAGCTTGTACAAAAAGTTTGGTTTTCAATTTCTTTCGAAATTTCGGAATGCTTTAATATTGTCAGATTAAAAACATAGAATACACAGGCTTTATAGTGATAAACAGGTTCTCTTTACCATCCTGTGTACGTAGATGTCTGTGTCAGCGTGTAAATTTACAAAATGAAGTAGTGTGATTTGAACCTACTCGTATGCATGGTGCCAACATCTCAATATTGACAAGGGTTAAAAGAGGTTGTCAACAAAGACATGAGCTCAGTTGAAAGTCAACACCACATCCCCAAAATATGAACAGGCAAAACTAGAAAAAGAATTGGGACTTTTCAAGTGATGAAACCTCCTCTCAGAATAATACTCCATACACAATCATACATTTAAAAAGTTAATTTTATTGTACAATTCATTAAAAATGTGTCTAATATTAAGAGTAGACACCCCTTAAAAAACACGAAAGTTCCTCACAACTCATTATAATACCAAAGATATTCCTTTGCCACGAAGTGTTAATATGACACTCATAAAGTTGAGATCACCCTGTGTTCACACAGAACACTTGGTTTGTCATATGAGGGAGAGAAAACAAAAACACTCAGCCCAACGGGTTTCGCCATGTCGGCTTCTTCATGGACTTTAGAGGGGAGATGGTGGAATGAAGTTGAGTGAGTACACATTAACCACTTTCAGACCGGACCATTTTGCTGGCTTAAGACCAGACCACTTTTTTGCGATTCGGCACTGCGTCGCTTTAACTGACAATTACGCGGTCGTGCGACGTGGCTCCCAAACAAAATTGACGCCCTTTTTTTCCCACAAATAGGGCTTTCTTTTGGTGGTATTTGATCACCCCTGCGGTTATTATTTTTTGCACTATAAACAAAAAAAGAGCAACAATTTTGAAAAAAAACACATTATTTATTTCTTTTTGCTATAATAAATATCCCCCAAAAATATATAAAAAAAAATAATTTTCCTCAGTTTAGGCTGATACGTATTCTTCTACATATTTTTGGTAAAAAAAATCGCAATAAGCGATTATTGATTGGTTTGCGCAAAAGTTATAGCTTTTACAAAATAGGGGATAGTTTTATAGCGTTTTTATTAATAATTCATTTTTTTACTAGTAATGGCGGCGATCAGCGATTTTTATTGTGACTGCGACATTATGGCGGACACATCGAACATTTTTGACACATTTTTGGAACCATTGTCATTTATACAGCAATCAGTGCTATTTAAATGCACTGATTCCTGTGTAAATGACACTGGCAGTGAAGGGGTTAACCAGGGGGTGGCAGTGTAGGGGTTAAGTGTTCCTAGGGGCGTGTTACTAACTGTGGGGGGCATGACTGTGTTTTAGTGAACACTGATCTCTGCTCCAATCACAGGGAGCAGAGATCGGTGTCAGTAGTTGCTAAGCAGAACGGGGAGATGCTGTTTACTTCTGCATCTCCCCGTTCAGCCTTCCCGCGAGACGATCGCGGGTATCCCCGCATCGATTGAGCCTGCGGGACGCGTGACTCACGGCAGCGTGCACGCAATGGCACAGCAGCAATCTTAAAGGGACGTACCTGTACGCCCTTTTGCCTGTCTGTGCCATTCTGCCGTTGTACATCGTCGTGCTCCGGTCGGGAAGTGCTTAATCTTAGGAGGGCCAAAGAGGCATTTCAATTTTCTCCCAGAGCAGTCAGACACAATATAGGCACACAATAGTGCATTCCAGATGGACCCACAAGATAAAAGGAGCCCCACCTGGGGGCCACCGACTCGGTCTAAAGCATAGGGATAGGCAACTCAGCTTATTGAGTCCCAGTACAGGAGTAGAAGGCACTAGATCACTTGTTCAGGATATAGAGGTCCTAATAACAATGGTGGCATACAGAATTCCTAATGCCGCGTACACACAAGCGGAATTCTCATCGGAATAGCCTTGGATGGTTTTTCCGACGGTATTCCGACAGAATTACGCTAAAGCTTGTGTTGCCTACACACGATCACACCAAATTCCGACCGTTAAGAACACGGTGACGTACAACACTACTACAAGCCACGAAAATAAAGTTCAATGCTTCCAAGCATGCGTCGAATTGTTTCTGAGCATCATCGGAATTTTGCGCGTCGGAATTGCCACAGACGATCAGAATTTCCGATAGAAACTTTTTCCGTCAGAAAAATTGAGAACATGCTCTCAATCTTTTGCTGGCCAAAATTCCGCCAGCAAAAGTCGGATGGAGCATACACACGGTCGCATTTTCTGACCAAAAGCTCACATCGGTCTTTTGCTGGTGGAATTTCCGATCGTGTGTACGGGGCATACGGGGCATATATCAATACCTATTGATATAGACTCCACTGCTCCACTGTTCTTCTATGACAGATATACCACAGTCCCAAACTGGACAAATAGCTGCTGCGCACCAACGTACCTTTAACACGGCCCACAGGGAATGACAATTTTGACAAAGGTAAAAAGAGAACATGTGAGGGGGGCTTTAACGGCGACATACTTGTATATTTCACATAACCCAATACATAAAATAAACAGAGCTGTATTATTATCAGGTAACTTATTATATTATAGTGATAAACATCCTATATTGTGTGCACATGTGTGGCATAGAATGTACCAACATATTCATCCAATGTGTGCTATGCCCACGAGACCAACGCGTTTCGAGACTTGCTCTTTCTCAAGGGAAACAACGTTGGACCTGCATATTGAAAATAAGAATATAGTGAAACATGTAAAGAAAAGAAGAACATTTTATATCAATGCCACACTACACTGAATATAATTGCATGGAGAATGAATAGTCCACACCACTTATAGAAATGATGTAAACTATGTTTTAATTAAAAAGCCTGCAAAAAAGTAAATAAAAACATAGCAATCTGTTTGTTCCTCTAACGGCCAAAGAGGGGGGTTGCCTGTACACTATGCCAAAGTAACTTAGAAGAGAGTTCTGTACCATTAGACTGGAATTAACACATAAATCAGCAATAAGCAGTGATTTATAAGCAATAACTGCAATGTGAATAACAACATTGTAACTAGTCTGGAGTGCACTCTGAGAGAACTTTAGAGGTACCTCATAGCATAAGCAATAGGTTAGATATGTGCGATTAGTTCCATACGAATCCGAATTACGAATTTTTTACGAATACGAATTCTGTACGAAATACGAAATTTCGTTTACGAATTTCGGATCCAAATTATCCGAATCCAAACTACCAAATGATGAATTTCAACTAATATGAAAGAAATTATAGCGGATATAATGAATGATTCGAATGAATTCGAGATTCAGTATAACGAATATCGACACTCTACTAATAATTACGAATTATCCAAAAACGTATTAACGTTACAATCGTAACGTCTATTGTTCACCAATCACTCAGAGGAAGTACGAAATACGAAATTTCGTATTCGTAAACGAAATTTCGGATTTCGTACTTCCTCTGAGTGATTGGTGAACAATAAACATTTACAGGCTTGTGTTATGTAACGTTAATACATTTTCGGATAATTTGTTATTATTCGTAGAGTGTCGATATTCGTAACGTTTCGTAACGATTCGTAACGATATTAACGATTTGTAACGATTCGTACGAAATTCGTATTTCGTACGAATCCAAATTAAATTTCGTACATGAATTACGATTTTTTTTTTTTATACGGAACGGAACGAAACTAAACAATTTTTTTGACGGCTCCCATGTCTACAATAGGTAAAGTTATCTGTGTAGCAGCTGTTAAAGGAGCAGTCTTCATTCCTAACTCTTCAGCCAGCTAGCGTTGGGGCCCAGTTGGATCATTGGCGCACATGAGAATAGTCCCAGTCAAGCCTGCAGGCAGCAATAAGGCTACTAGATGACTGTATGGTCAGTTTATAAAGGGCTCAGTCTCTTTATCTAACAGCAGTTAGTAAATATCCACAGCAGCAGCTTACCAGTCCCAGCAATATTTCTGTTTACCATCCGGTCACACACAGCTATTAGTTGACTCTCCGCTCTGCTCCTAAGTGACTTTGGCTGTTGCCACATCTGGACTCAGCACTCCATATCCCGCTCCAGCCGCCAATATGTAGCAGTGGTGGTGCACACTGGACAGCATCTGCACTCTCCAGGCTCCCTCGTGGCAAGAGGAAGCTGTCTCCTGTACAGCCTGAGAAAACGCAGCTCTTTCCCCTCCTCCCAGCAATCTCTGGGAATGTAGTTCAAAACCTCGTGATTACACAATAGAGTCTGTCATCAGGACTACAGTTCCCACAGTGCACTGCTGCCTGACAGTCTATTGAACTCTTTCTGCTCAGTACTATGAATCATTCATTTACTTTGAAGAATGTGAACATACAAGCGGGAAGTAGCCTTCATGGGGGTGCTTCTCCTATATTGTCCAATCACAGGTGGAGGACAGGTTGTTGACCAAGCTGTGCTACTTAACTGCAGTAGAGAAAAGTGCAAGCAGTGACCTGATTATGCCATTTGGCCTGGATTACAAAACTGAATGAACACAATTATAAATCCTTAGGTGATTTACATGTATATTTAACGCTGAACTGCAGCCTTATATATTTTCCAACATGTGTGGCATGTCTTTTCCTGTGTTGAAAATGATTACTCTCAGTTCCTTGTAAACGTAAATCCCCACAATATAAACCTACAGCAGCTATATTCTGCTTGCCTTCATTTCCTGCCTGAATGACTTCAATCATCATCTCTCCTCCTGATCTTTACTGTTGTTAATGCTTCTCACAGCTATTAGCTTTCTCTGCCATCAATCATCTTATTCCTGAGCATTATATGAAAGAACACACACTTGGCTCCTTTTAGAAGTACATGCTCCCTGGGTGGTGCAGACGTTAGGGGTGCAATCTGCTGGTCAGTTGTTTCAATCAGATGATTTGCAATTACGCAACTGATCAACAGATTGCACAGCTAAAGTCTGCTGCACCCAGGGCCAACAGTGAAGAGCAAGCATGTCTAAAGGGATGCTAGGGATGTGTTCTTTCATATAATGCTCTTGAAAGAAGATCTGAGGCAGGGTGCTGTGACATTTACAAGACCCTGCCAGCCCCTCAGTTCACCCAGAATCAAGATTCATGTGATGTAAATACATTTGTTAATCTATTCACTGTAGCCCATGTTAAGGAAACAAAGGGATGGGATTTGTCAGACATTGTCATGACATTTTAGTAGCTGGGGAGTATTTTGGATACATCACCCTATCACTTTGCTAGAACTTGGTGGACTGTCTTGTGGAAAATGTACCAAGGAGCTGAACGCTGGCCCATCTCACAGAACTTTCCCTGTGTATGAGCGACAGGTACACTTTAAACAGAAATATTCTAAGATGACAGAATAGGGTTTTTTGTGAATTGTAAGTAATTTGAACATTCTGTTACAAGTAGGAGTGAAAACTGTTTATAGAGGTTGATCTGAAGGTCACAAAAGCTGGAATATTTTATTGTAGGACTGTGTTGGAGGAATCCAGAGAAGGCTAGCCTTACACAGGTCTTTTACTGCCCCCTGTAGATTGACTTTGGTATTTACTCTATCCCAATTAAAGACATGGTGATCCTTTTGAAAAAAAAAATGTTTACAGTATCTCACAAAAGTGAGTACACCCCTCACATTTTTGTAAATATTTTATTATATCTTTTCATGTGACAACACTGAAGAAATGACACTTTGCTACAATGTAAAGTAGTGAGTGTACAGCTTGTATAACAGTGTAAATTTGCTGTCCCCTCAAAATAACTCAACACACAGCCATTAATGTCTAAACCGCTGGCAACAAAAGGGAGTACCCCCCTTAAGTGAAAATGTCCAAATTGGGTCCAATTAGCCATTTTCCCTCCCCGATGTCATATGACTCGTTAGTGTTACAAGGTCTCAGGTATGAATGGGGAGAAGGTGTGTTAAAGTTGGTTTTATTGCTCTCACTCTCTCATACTGGTCACTGGAAGTTCAACATGGCACCTCTTGGCAAAGAATTCTGAGGATCTGAAAAAAAGAATTGTTGATCTACATAAAGATGGCCTAGGCTATAAGAAGATTGCCAAGACCCTGAAACTGAGCTGCAGCACGGTGGCCAAGACCATACAGTGGTTTAACAGGACAGGTTCCACTTAGAACAGGCCTCGCCATGGTCGACCAAAGATGTTGATTGCACGTGCTCAGCGTCATATCCAGAGGTTGTCTTTGGGAAATAGACGTATGAGTGCTGCCAGCATTGCTGCAGAGGTTGAAGGGGTGGGGGGTCAGCCTGTCAGTGCTCAGACCATAAGCCACACACTGCATCAAATTGGTCTGCATGGCTGTTGTCCCTGAAGGAAGCCTCTTCTAAAGATGATGCACAAGAAAGCCCGCAAACAGTTTGCTAAAGACAAGCAGACTAAGGACATGGATTACTGGAACCATGTCCTGTGGTCTGATGAGACCAAGATAAACTTATTTGGTTCAGATGGTGTCAAGTATGTGTGGCGGCAACCAGGTGAGGAGTACAAAGACAAGTGTGTCTTTCCTACAGTCAAGCATGGTGGTGGGTGTGTCATGGTCTGGGGCTGCATTAGTGCTGCCGGCACTGGGGAGCTACAGTTCATTGAGGGAACCATGAATACCAACATGTACTGTGACATACTGAAGCAGAGCATGATCCCCTCCCTTCGGAGACTGGGCCGCAGGGCAGTATTCCAACGTGATAATGACCCCAAACACACCTCCAAGATGACCACTGCCTTGCTAAAGAAGCTGAGGGTAAAGGTGATGGACTGGCCAAGCATGTCTCCAGACCTAAACTCTATTGAGTATCTGTGGGGCATCCTCAAACGGAAGGTGGAGGAGCGCAAGGTCTCTAACATCCACCAGCTCTGTGATGTCGTCATGGAGGAGTGGAAGAGGATCCAGTGGCAACCTGTGAAGCTCTGGTGAACTCCATGCCCAAGAGGGTTAAGGCAGTGCTGGAAAATAATGGTGGCCACACAAAACATTGACAGTTTGGGCCCAATTTGGACATTTTCACTTAGGGGTGTACTCACTTTTGTTGCCAGCGGTTTAGACATTAATGGCTGTGTGTTGGGTTATTTTGAGGAGACAGCAAATTTACACTGTTATACAAGCTGTACACTCACTACTTTACATTGTAGCAAAGTGTAATTTCTTCAGTGTTGTCACATGAAAAGATATAATAAAATATTTACAAAAATGTGAGGGGTGTAAAAAATAAAACAAATGCAACCACCCCATCTAATGATTGGTAAGCTGCAATATATTACATTTTTGGTTTTGGGTTTAATACCGCTTTAAGGGAATATGTGGGCTGTCATTGATAAGTTCTCCTTCAGGTAATACTGGTTGTCATACCGATTTAATATTTTCAAGACTTTCTGATTTACTGCCCTCAAACAAGGAGTTGTCATGTTACTTGAAGCATGTTTGTCCCACGTGAGGTTCAAACTTATAAAGAACCAAACCCAGTGGTGGCCAAGCATCTACGGTAGCATTTTCAAAATCAGCAATGATAGTCCCTATATTTGTCTCAGGACAAGTCTACTTAGGCCGCGTACACACGAGCGGACTTCCCCGCGGGATTGTCCGCCTGACTATCTGCCCGCGTGTGGGCGGCGGCGGACTTTTCCTCCCAAAAGTCCGGCGGACTAAGTTTTAAGTTCAGACATAAAATTGTCTGCAGGACTCGGCAGTCCAGCGGACAATCCCTCCGTCTGTGTGCTAGTATGCAGGACTTTTGAAATGAACGGACTTGCCTCGCACACGGAGGAAAGTCCGTTCATTTAGAACGTGACCGCAGGTAGACGGGACTAGCGAAGGCAGTGAATGCTGCCGCACTAGCCCCGTCACCTGGTATGGATTTAAAGGGGAATCCCTACGCCGAAAAAACTCAGACCCTTATCCGAACACGCAGCCTGGCCGGTCAGGAAAGGGGGTGGGGACAAGCGAGCGCCCCCCCCCCTCCTGAGCCGTACCAGGCCGCGTGCCCTCAACATGGGGCGCCCCACCCCAAAGCACCTTGTCCCCATGTTGATGAGGACAAGGGCCTCTTCCCGACAACCCTGGCCGTTGGTTGTCGGGGTCTGCGGGCGGGACAATCCCGCGGGAAAGTCCACTTGTGTGTACGCGGCCTTAAATAAGACAGTGTACAGAGCTAAATTGATGGAGAAATGGGAAACTATAGCAGCCAATTACATTTAAATTAGATTTATATATATGATAAACGTAAGATATGCACCAGATTACGCACTCTCCAGTTTTAGTAAATCAACCCCATAAAGATGCATGACAAGTCAAACGCATTTCATTTCAATGTGTGCCGTCTTAATCAATGCGACTTAATTCGCAGTGACAAGAAAAAAAAAGGTTTCTGCACTACTTTTCTGCGACTTTGGGGCAATTTGAGTACAATAGACTGCAGTGTTAAATCACAAAAGATCAGCAAGTGGCAAGGAAATTGCAAGCAAGTTGCAAAGAAGTCACCAGCAAGTCCAACCATTTTGGAGTCGCAGCAGTGTGAACCGAGCCTTACAATCCCGCAGCAGGACCCTTTTTTTTTTTTTTAACAGAAATTATTTTATTAAAGGTTTATCCAAGAAACAGATACAGATCATGGCAGTATAGAATCATTTCTAAAAAAGAATACAGACAATATATACAAAAGGCACAATTATACAGCATATACTAAACAGATTTCTCATACAAGACGGTCAGCTCTCTGGCCAATGCAGTCAACACAAATACAAGATAGAATCATTAAAGAAGACAAAGGTCCACCATCAAAAACACTCAAAACAGGAAGACCATTATTGAGCAACATCAAACAAATCATTTTTATTATAGAGTTTGAGAAGGGAGGGAAAGAGGAGGAAGGGGCCTCAAAGGGAAAGAATCGGTAATGAGGGGAAGGGCAGTGGTAGGGGCGATTGAATGGGATGAGTGGCAGAGGTGGTGGGGGGAATGGGATGAGTGGTAAGGGTGATGGTTGGAGGAGGGTGGGATGGGATGAGTGGTAGTGGAAGGGGGGGATTGGATGGGATGAGTGGTAGTGGAAGGGGAGGATTGGATGGGATGAGTGGCAGCGGTGGGGGGCATTGGATGAAATGAGTGGCAGCGGTGGTGGGAGGATGGGATCCATGGCAAGGGTGGTGGTTGGGGGGGTGGGGTGGGCTGAGTGGTGGGGAGGGGAATGGTATCAGTGGCAAGGATGGGATCAGTGGCAGTAGTGGTCATGGTGGTGGTGTGGGGGAATCAGTGGCAGTAGGAGTGGTGTGGGGGTATCAGTGGCAGTAGTGGTGGTGGTGTGGGGGATCAGGGGCAGCAGTGGTGTGTGTGGGGAAATCAGTGCAGTAGTGGTGGTGTGGAGATCAGTGGCAGTAGTGGTGGTATCAGTGGCAGCATTTGTGTGTATGTGGGGGGATCAGTGCAGTAGTGGTGGTGTGGGGATCAGTGGCAGTGTGGGGATTAGTGGCAGGAGTGGTGGTGTGGGGGGGGGGGTGTATCAGTGGCAGCAGTGGTGTGGGGGGGGGGAATCAGTGTACTAGTGGTGGTGTGAGGATCAGTGGCAGTAGTGGTGGTGGTGTGGGGGGTATCATTGGCAGCAGTGATGGTGGTGTAGGGGTATCATTGGCAGCAGTGGTGTGTGGGGGGGGAATCAGTGCAGTAGTGGTGGTGTGGGGGGTATCATCGGCAGCAGTGGTGTGGGGGATCAGTGGCAGTAGTTTTGTGGGGGGTATCAGTGGCAGCAGTGGTGTGGGGGGAATCAGTGGCAGTAGTGGTGGTGGTGTGGGGGGTGTATCAGTTGCAGCAGTGGTGTGGGGGATCAGTGCAGTAGTGGTGGTGGTGTGGGGGGTATCAGTGGCAGCAGTGGTGTGGGGGGGATCAGTGGCAGTAGTGGTGGTGGTGTGGGGGGTGTATCAGTGGCAGCAGTGGTGTGGGGGATCAGTGCAGTAGTGGTGGTGTGAGGATCAGTGGCAGTAGTGGTGGTGGTGTGGGGGGGTATCATTGGCAGCAGTGCTGTGGGCGGGGATCAGTGCAGTAGTGGTGGTGTAGGGATCAGTGGTAGTAGTAGTGGTGGTGTTGTGGGGGGAGTGCATCAGTGGCAGCAGTGGTGTGGGGGATCAGTGCAGTAGTGGTGGTGTAGGGGGGGTATCAGTGCAGTAGTGGTGGTGGGGAGAGGATGGGCAAAGCAGGCAGGGACTGTGCCCCTGAATGTGGGATGAGAGGATGGGCGGAACCTGTGCAGTGTGCCCGTGAGCGCGCTTGGGGAGGATGGGCGGAGCGGCCATTGAGGATGGGCGGAGCGGACTCCTCAGTGTACTGTATTATCTCCCGGGCGGCGGGCCCCCCTACAGTGGCAGAACCCGAGGCAAATGCGACTGGTGCGACCCTGGTAATTCCGCCACTGATACCCGGGTAATGGACCCCTGAGGATGGCCTATCCATACCCGGGTAATGGACCAAATTAAAATTGCCCATAATAAGTATGTGACATATCCAGCCACCAATGCCACCACCCTGTGCAATAACCTGAGGCTGGTGGAGGCAGATAGATGCCCACTAAAGTGGTCCCAAAACACTCAATTTGTGCATGCATAAAGACATATCGTCCATCCGGGTCCAAGACAAGGTGCAGTAATTTGAATGGTAGGGACTTCCTGACTAAGATGCTCACTCCTGGGGCAAAGTTGTAATATTTAGAATGATAATGGTAGACAACCCATGGCTTTTTAAGGCTTTTTAAGTTTTACCGCCAAGGAGATGTGTCTCCTGGAGGATACAGATATGTGGAGTGTAGGCCAATAACTACGGGTTAGGGATTTGTCTTTGTTTCTCTACAAAGCAATGCACCAGTAGCTCAGTGAGGTCATAGTGATTATATGAAAACAAAGTTAAGTGCTTTTTTTCCCCAAGCAGTCCATATCAGTGGTATTACAATAGCCCACCAGGTTGCCATGAATGATGAATTAAATTTTATAGAAAATTACAGCAGCTGCAGACTGAAACGTAAAAGGTAATTTAAAATAACATTACAATTGGCTTGTGTAGCAATTATATACACTGTATTCTTTTTATTAGCTATATTTTTTTCCCCCATAAAATTAGAGTAAAATTTCAAGTTGGAAATATGTAAGGTGTGCTGTCACCATAGCTGTCAGCTGTTTAGGAGGTTCATCCCCTCACACAGTTCTGAGTTTTTTTGGCTGATTTTTGACATGCAAGACTACCTAGTCCACCACAGGAGGGCGCCAAATACACAACCTTTTCCCTGCACTGGCTGGTTATAATACTTGTGTATAATGATGGCCATACACAGAGCAATGTTATGCACGATTGTATTGTCAATCAGTTTTATTTGATTGTAAGATTGATTAGTCAGTAATTAAAATTGTTCAATAAGATCAGACCATATATTTGAAATTAAAAAACAATTTTGGAATATTATAATAAAGGAGAAGTATAGCCAAACCTCTACTCTACCCCATACTTCTCATGTGGGTCACTTAGTCCTGTGACCCCATATTCAGTTGACAGAGGGCTAAAGTCTGCTGTCAGTTGATGTTGTAGAGTTGGCCCAGGCTTTGCAGGAAACCCAACAATAATGTTGGGATTTGCCCAGATGCCCAACAAGCAGATGGCTCAGTCTCTCAGCACACTAAAAGCCACAGCCCGATGCTCCGGCGAGTGCTGGAGGAGCAGAGAGCGGCTGACTGATAGTCACTGCTCTCTGTTAAGTGAAGACCGAGAACGGATTGGTCTTGGAGCTGATGGGGGACTGATGCTGCATCCACATAGGTGAGTATGAATGCTTTGGTTGTTCGTGGTTTTGTTTTTTGTTTTTAATCCCACACTCCTCATTTAAGAGCCAACTGACCCATTCCTATCCTATGTGATATATTGTAATCTGCCAGAAAAAACAAAGACACTATCTAAATAATATTGTAAATGTACCCTAGTACTTTAATTTTGGTACAAATTAATTAAAACGTATTAATACCAATGGCTCCCACTGCTCTTAGTCTGTCCTGTGAGATCGGGGAGAAGACAGAGCTGCTGCAGACACAAACACTGGATTAAAGGGGTTGTAAAGGTTCCTGTTTTTTCACCTTAATGCATCCTATGCATTAAGGTGAAAAAACACCTGGCAGTCACCGGCCCCCCAGCCCCCCCCCCCCGTTTTACTTACCTGAGCCCTGAATTTCCGTTGGCGCGTCCCTGCTGTCCCTCTCTCCACGGGTTCCCGGCTCTTGATTGGATAGATTGATAGCAGCGCAGCCATTGGCTCCCACTGCTGTCAATCAAATCCAATGACGTGGGCGCCGGGGGGTGGGGCCGAGTCCTGCATTCGGCCTCTATGGACGCCGAATGCTGGACTCAGGAGCGCGCCAGAAAGGTAACCCCCTTGGGTGAGCGCTGCTCCAAGGGGGTTATCTAATGCGGGGAGGAGCCGCAAGACCTGCCGAGGGACCCCCGAAATGGATGTTCTCTGTGCAAGTTCAGTGGAGGTAAGTATGATATGTTTGTCATTTGAAAAAAATTAAAAACGATCCTTTAGTATCATTTTAAGTGAGTACTGTAGGTAAGTATAAGAAGGGAGGAGGGGTGGGGTTGATACTGATACCTAAAATATGTTTTATCTTTAACCACTTGCTCTCCAGAAGGTTTTTATCCCTTCATGGCATTTTTTTGCTATTCAGCACTGCGCTATTTTAACTGGCAATTGCACGGTCATGCAAAGCTGTACATAAATTAACTTGATACCTTTTTTCCACACAAATTGTGTTCGCTTTTGTTGGCATTTAATCACCACTGCATTTTTTTATTATATAAAAAAAAAAATCCCAAAATTTTTACTTTGTTATACAACATATTCAATAAAAAAAAAACAAGTCCCATCATCCCTCTGCCTGTGGGAGTCATACTTGTTATGCCGCGTACACACGATCGGACATTCCGACAACAAAATCCCATGTTTTTTTTTCGACGGATGTTGGCTCAAACTTGTCTTGCATTCACACGGTCGCACAAAGTTGGTCGGAAATTCCGAACGTCAAGAACGAGGTGACGTACAACACGTACGACGAGCCGAGAAAAATGAAGTTCAATAGCCAGTGCTGCTCTTCTGCTTGATTCCGAGCATGCATGGAACTTGTGGTGCATCGGAATTGTCTACACACGATCGGAATTTTTGACAACGGATTTTGTTGTTGGAAAATTTGAGAACCAGATCTCAAATTTTGTGCGACGAAAATTCAGATGGAAACTGTCCGATGGAGCCTACACACAGTCGGAATTTCCGACAACAATCCCTTTGATCGCACATTTGCCAGTGGAAAGTACGACTGTGTGTACGCGGCATAACTGTCAGCTTTGCAATGCCTCATGGGACTTGTAGTTTTGCAACAGCCACTGCCAATTTGAGACCCAATGGTGTAATGGGTGCTGCTTTTACTCACATCTGGCTGTTTTTTCTCCCTGCTTTTGTGGGAGAAAAAACAGCCAGAGCGCTGTTCACTGCAGAGTTCTGTGTGTTTGTAAACATAGAACCGATAAGCAGGTTTAAACCAAAATCAGATTCCAAACTCGTGTTGTGTCCAGTCACAGCACAGGTCAGCAGGGAGTGCACCCTAAAATCGGAAAACAAGGCGAGGACATACAGGTAGAATGTCAAGCCTGCATGCAGTATATCTGTGTGTGGGTGAGCGGCAAGTGGTTAACATGATAGGTAGCTAAAACAGAATAGGAGAGATGCCATTACAAAGCCATCTGCAAGACCTTTTGTCCAAAAACGGCATCCACAAAGGCGAAAGTCTACCTGCCTTACAAACTTGAACAGAAGCATGACACAGAGTCATGCAGGAAGCACAGATTTCTGGTGGAATGGGCTTTGACCAGAAAAGGAGGAACCTTGATACCATAGGCCTGAAAAATTAGCTGACAAATCCACCTTGAAATAATGTATCTAAAAAGCAGTCTAAAGGCCCGTACACACGATCTGACTTTTTGACAACAAACATGCAAATTAGCTGTTTTGGACCAACATCCGACTCGCCCTCGGACCAACTTTTTCAGTTTTCATCTGACTTTTGTTGGTTGTGCGAACGGACCAACTTTCTGCCAACAAAAGTCCGATGGAGCAAAGTCCGACCGTGTGTACACAAAACCATTGGACTTTTGTACAAAGTACAAACACGCATGCTCAGAACCAATGAAAAAGATCAGACAACAATACAGAAGTTGACCAAAGGTGGCGCTGGAGTATTTGAACGTCCTCTTTTGAAGTGTCGTCAGTACGTTGAAATGTCACTACGGTCATGTTTGTTGCCAAAAAAGTCCGATCGTGTGTATGAGGCTTAACTCTTGCTAGCAACCCCCCCCCCCCCCCCCCCCCACCATAAAACAAATAGGAGCTCAGACTGTTGATGCAAAGCTGCAAACATCAAACAGCTTGAAAAAAAAAAAAAAAAAAAGAAAGAAATCAGAATGAAAGACACTAAACAATATTCTCCAAAGTAATCCTTACACATTCACTAAATAATGGCCTGGGAAACCCATTTTTCATGAAAACATTTTAGTGTGTTCACAGCCTCATGGTATAATCCTCTGGGAGCTCCCAAACCTCTTTCCTCCTTACTTCCATTTGTTTGGAGCCTACAGTTCAGATTTGGACCAAGCGCATTGGCGCACAGGCGTGGGCACACCTGTAAGAGAAGTCCGGTTAACAGACGCGCATTGGCGCACAGGCGCGGGCACACCAGTGTGTGCACAAAGAATAACACGTACTGGTGCATTTGTGAGCACGAGCAGGCGCACGTACTGGCACCAGTCAGCCTATTTAAATGGAGCAATGACGCATAAACATTGCTGAGTGGTCTTTCAGCTTGTTCCCGTTTACCTGTGCCTTGATCTGTTCCAGTTTCCTGTGTTTGACCCGGCTTCACCCAAACCTTCCCTTGGACTTCCATCTGCCTACCTGTGACCCCGGCTTGTGTTTGACTCTGCTCCTGCCTTATGCTTCTGTACCTCGCTACCCGACTGTGTATGGAACCTGGCCTGTATCCTGTCTTAGCTTCTGCCTCACGTTCCTGCACTTGCTCTGCCCGGCTGTTGATGACCCCCTGGCTTATGTTTCAACCATGCTTCCGCCTGCTGATCCAGCGACACGGAGTTCCTGTTCTCAGTGGCTATCCGGTGATCTTCAGCCATCGGGTTCCTGCCAAGGCCCAGCCGGTGGCACCTGCTACATCAGCCCCCGTGTCACTCTTCACTCCCTGTCATCTCTATCAGGGGCGTGCAAGAGAAGCCCTCTCTACAGCTCGATTTCCACCAGGTACGTGACAGATATAATTTGCTGCTCAGTGATTGCAGTATTCTAGTCTGCCTCTCCCCAAGGTAATACATGAAACCTGGTTTGTTAGTGGGCCCTGAGGACAGGAGTTGATGACCACTGCCATAGAGCACAAACATAGCCAATTACTAACGGGAAGTCACATGCCAGCAACAAAAATAAATTTAGAGATGGCTGAAAGCAGTAAAAGGTACAATAATAAAAAAAAAATTCTATTCAATTCTATAATTAACTAGAGAGTTTAGCATCACGTGAACCACCTCCTTAGGATTAGGACAAAAAGATAGCAACACAATGGGGGTTATTTACGAAAGGCAAATCCACTTTGCACTACAGGTGCACTTGAAAGTGCAGTTGCTGTAAATCTGATATGAATGGAAGCTCTGCTCATTTTATCATCCAATCATGTGCAAACTAAAATGCTGTTTTTTATTTTCCTTGCATGTCCCCCTCGGATCTACGGTGACTGCACTTTCAAGTGCACTTGCAGTGCAAAGTGGATTTGCCTTCAGTAAATAACCCCCAATGTCCTGATGGAACAAAGAAACCAGAGGTTTAAAAAAAAATAAAAATAAAAAAAAGGCATGGCTACCACCTTATCTGTATAAAGAACCAGGAAAGGTTCCCTTGCAGGAAACTAGTATCCTGAAAGGGCAACAAAAAAACTCAAGTGCAAAAAGCAACAAGATAATCGCTCCTAGATGCTGTAAAAGCAAAGTCTGCAAAACTGACAGGACCAGTTCCCTAAAGCCTCGTACACACGCTACGATTGTTGGCCAACTGAGCGTTAGACATGTGCACAACAAAAAAATTAATTTTTTTTTTTTCGTTTCCGTTGATTCGTAACGATTCGTACATTCGTAAGTCGTCGGTGTTCGGATTCGGAACGATTCGTAAGAGTTATTTTTTCTTTGATTCGTTTTTTCGTTAGTTTAATTTTCGGACGCATTCGTATTTATTCGTAACATTCGTAATCGGAGCATAATTCATAATTTTATGTAATGTGTATGCTATTATTACATTTTAATAATTTACGAATCGAAAAAAAAGTTACGAATGTACAAATTTTTTTGTTCAATAGAGACACGGAAAAATTACAAATCGAAAAAAAAAGTTACGAATCGAAAAAAAAAGTTACGAATGTACGAATTTTTTTGTTCAATCCATTCGAAGCACGTTTAGCAGCACCATTGTAAGGGGCACAGAAAATTACCAATTCAACAAAAAAAAAAAAGTTACGAATGTACAAATTTTTTCGTTCGTTTTCGTTTTTCAGATTTTCTTCATTAGTACATTCGTTGTTTCTAATTAGTTTTTTTCGGATTTTCGTTGTTTTTCGGATTCATTTGATTCGTTCATTCGTACGAAAAAAAACGAAACAAATTGCACATGTCTACTGAGCATATGAGTTTTGTCAAAAGGGAGTGTGCCAGGATCTTGTCTTGCATACCAACGTTACACAAATTGTCATGCCACATACACAAACGTAGTGACATACCACAAGGCATTTCAGCTCTTGAGCGCCACCCTCTGGGCCCCTTCTGTTAATTTTGTGTTTGGTGAGCATCGATCCCGAGCATGCGTGTTTATACTTTTGTGTGATGGATTTGTGTACTCACCATACAAAAAAACAGACATGGAGCCATTGTCCGCCGAAAATTGACTAGCCTGCCATCCAACATTTGTTGGCCGAAAATTGGAAACCAATTGTCTAAAAAGGAGCGTACTAACGGTAAGAACTTAAGACAACAATCTGTCAACAGACAATCCCCTTCTAACAATCGAACCGTGTGTGTATAAGGCTTTAGAAACAAAGGGGGCCACACAAGCAGGACAATCCATGCGACACCCTACACAAAGGAATGCGATGCAATAGGTCTCTGAAACAGAATTGTCAAGGTTAAGAAATGCCCTTTGATGGTACTTACAGCTCTACAGCAGACTGGAGAAATGCCAGATTCTGCTCAATTACATACTGTTGAGAGGAAACTTGCAAGCCTTCTACGTACAATGGTAAACTTTCCAAGAGAAGGGGAGAAATTACAGTTATAAACATCCCTATCCTGGGATGCCCTCCATCCATATCATGGACAACAGGCACGAAAGAAGTTGCACTGCAGGGAAGACAAACGTAGATCAGGAAAAACTGATCTCACTGAATCACCTGGGCATCCTCAGCCAACGTCCATTTCCTAGTCCAGGACACTAATCTGTCCAGTGTTGTGTTGAATCTGGATACCAAGAAATCAACAACTGGCATTCCCCACTACAGGCAAAACTATTAACAATCTTTTGACACTTGTTTCTAACTGACAGGATATTGAGTTGAAGAGCTCTGAAATGAAACTGGGCTTATGGGACAGCACTGACCTAGGCACTTTCAATTTGTATGCAATCAGGCAGGGCCTTGTACTACATGGTTTAAAAAGGTAAATCTAAGAGGAAAGGACATAAGAAAATTGTGTATGGCCAGCTTTACTTCTTCAGATCTGCACTATAGCCAAATGAAGGCTACAGCACAGATCTGCTTTGCCAGGAGGGCGTCAGAAGACATCCTCCCCTTTGCAAGCTGGCTGCGCCCCCCCCGCAGAGCACTGTGATCACCCAAGTCAATGAGACTCAGGTGATCGGAGTAAGAGGGGGGAGGGTAGGAGCATGAGGACAGTTGCTGAGGTTGACCAAACATACACTCTAACCTAATCCCCCATAGGGAGGAACCTTTGAATAGCTGGGTCTTGTAACTGTTGGGTAAGCAACTTGACAGTGATACTGCTGAGTATTACGTACCATATGCTTTTGTAGGTTTTTGCTTTGTACTTTGTTTTATTGATTATTCCTCCTGACAAAGCGGTCTCTGCACCATGAAACTAGTAGGACTGGTTAATCTAATAAAAAAAAAATAAAACTCCATCAGATACTTCTTGGGGAAACCTTTGAGTATTCGTATACAGCTTTAAAAAAAAAAAATACATAGAGCGCAAAAAATTTATAGGTAATAAATGATTCAATTTCTACCAAAATTTATAAATGTGTATGAGTACCAAGGTAGTCCACCAAAAAAACTTTTGTTTGGTTAGAGTGTATGTTTGGACAACCTCAGCAACTCTGCACACTCCTACCCTCAATCCTTTTCCAGTTCACCAGGATGAGCGTAATTAGTACTGGCTCTCTGCTCCATATGAGAGCCCTGCAGTTCTTGCACCTCAACAGCAGAACAAGGTCAGGTAAGCCTGACCTTGGCAGGGATCACTACTCCGTCGTCAGAGATGGCTATCAGGGTGCCACTGCTATCTACTGGTTTGTATTCTGATCCTGAATCAGACATATGGGTGACTTGCTCTTCACTCTCATCTGTCAGGCTCGAAAACGTGAAGGCCTCTTCACTAGTGTACCTTCACTTGGACATTTTGGCCTCAAAGTTTACTGGTACACTAGTGCGACTGAGGACCTGACTGTCAGCGACCGCTTCAAATGCTACCAAAAAAAAACCACTGTTGCCTTTGCAGGGATCAGGCCCGACTGAATGCTGCAGTTGTGTTTAGTAAGTGACAGTGATCGATTGATACTGCACTTGGGTGGAGGGGCTAAACACAGGTGCTAGCAGGTATCTGGGCTGATCCCAGCTAACGCTGCATTTTTGTGAACCCTAAACTATTAGGGACACTAATATAGTTCTGATCAGATATCAATCCTTCAGACACCATACTACTAAGGGAGGTGTATGGGTGGGTTTTAGCACTACTGGCACTAATCTAGCGCTGCCTGGGGCGACACAGACCCTGACTGATGTCACCTGCCGGGTGACCAGGGGGGTTAAACCTTTTATCAGGTAATATACAGCAGGTGCCCTGACGCTATAAAAACATCACCCGTGACACTAATAGTGATCACTAGTGACAGGGTGATCAAGTAGTTAAACCTTTAGTAGGCCCAGATAGGGTACTTAAGGGAGGTCCCCTAGACCCAACACTGATTGATCGCTGTACTGGTGTCATTTGTGACAAAGAAAAACATGAACACTGCACTGGGAGACACCGACAGGGAGTGATGGGGTTAACTGGGGAGGTGCTCAGGGGGCTACATGTGTGCGTATGTGTACTGTCAGTGTAGTGCAACTTACTCTGAGATGTCTTCTCTCCTCTCTGGAACGAAAAGTTCCACGAGGGGAGATGACATCACTTCCCCTCCCTGTGTTTACACTTACACAGGCATGGGATTTAATCTGAAGCGATTTTGATTGCCACAGCCGCATGCCCGCCGCAAGGTAATGTTGTTTCGCCCAGCTGAGCCAACCTGCCGCAGTACAACTGCAGCAGCTGGTCCAAAACTGGTTAACAGAAACAGAGACCGAGTCCTTAAAGCGGAACTTGCCTTTTAGGTGGAGCTCCGCTTTAAGCGGAAGTGCTCCAGACATCAGCTTCTGAAGGTTCAGTAAACAACCAAACCTTTACAGGACCTGCACCATTTGCTGGACATTGCTGAGAAGCACACATTGACCAGGTACTCGACTAAGGAAATACCTCATGCCCTCAACCCCAGAACTGGGACCAACACCTTGGTAGACACTTAGGGAACCATAAAAAGCCCAATAGGCAAGAACACAAACTGGTAATTGCAAGCTGGAGAAACTACTGGTCAGGAAAGAAAAAAGTCAGTTTGTGTAGGAATTCTTTATATCTACCGATGCCATAAATACCCCAATAAAGCAAAATCCACCAAAAGGGTAGACTCCATTTCTGAACATGTGTACTTTCAGGAATTTGTTGAGACCCTTGGACATCCAGAATAGGCTAAATGTCACCATTTGGCTTGGGAAACTTTAACATGATGGAAAAGATATCACAAGACTTATTCCAGCAGAAAAGTGATGACTACCTGGGACATAAGCCTTTACAGAAGTGCAAGAAAAAAAAATAAAACCTCAGGGTGTAGAAGATATCCTTGAGTACAAAGCAGCAAGATTTCAGTAGCCTCTGGACACCGTGCTGCAGACCCAGTAATCTTTATGTCTAGACAGGCACAAGAACTCCTTCGGTTAGGAGGATTTGCCTCCAGATTTAGCACTTAAGAGTCTAGTTCTTATGGAACCAAGAATCAAGTCTTCCGATTTAGAGTCCAAGGCTTGCTGCTTACAAAAAGCAATCTTTCCTGAATTTATAAGGCAGCACCAGTCTCTTGGTACCTTCACTACCTTCTTTAGTTTCACTAACCAGAAATTGAACCATAGGATCCTTCTTACATTAGACAAATATGCTCAACCAGGTAAGCCAACATATGGATCTTTCCATATGTCCATAGAAATTCACTGAGAAACCCAAAAGCACTCAGAAAATGTTCCTGAAAGCTTCAAGATACCCTTTTCCGGAACAAAGCATACACTTTTATTAAACTCCCACTGGGAAGAGCATGCATCCGGGCATTCAGCAGCCCATAGATTTTTCCAACCTGGTTGAATGAAGGAGAACAAACACTTGATGTAGATGGGGAATCCTCCTGCTGAGCCTTTGCATTCTGACAGCAGGGAGTCATCATAAGAATACACTGATCAGCACGGCCAGCTAAAGCCTAGTACAACACAGACCGAATATCAGGTTCAATAGGAACCAGCCAACATGTGGGCCCATGTGTAGTGCAGCCAGTCGGACAGAAGCTGGCTTCTGTCGATGGAGCATGACCGAAGAAAGGTCTGCCTATTGGCTCCCGATCAGCGCTCTCAGCCAATGGGGAGGTGGGTGCTCCGCCCTGTCGGCACACAAGAGCAATTGCTTAGCCCTGCTGGGTTGAATGAAAAACCCTACACTAATATAGTGTACACTAGGCTTTAAGTGCTGCGCAAACTGTTGGCGCTAGTTAAATCAATAAATAAGGCAGGCATAATTTCTATTTTATTAGAAGGTTATGGAATCACTATACAATCTTTTTTGCCAGATGCAATTTTGTATACACACATACTTATTTCACTTACAAAATCCCAAGGGCAGCATCAACACCAAGCAAATCCCATTCTCATAGGGAAAGTTGGTCAAAGCCAGCCTATAAATTACTTTCAGTACAGTGCATTGGCATACGCACAAAAGAAATGCAAACACTTGCAAGAACAAAAAATAAAAAAACGACAGCAATTGTTTTATTTATCAAAATTTGTTACAGGTGAATTGGTAAACATGAAAAGTTTACAACTGCCATGTACAAAAATGAACATTTACAATGTGTGTACATTGGTGATTACAAGATTTAAAAAAAAAAAAAATTCTTTCTAGCTATATGCATTGCCAGCTTACAGTGAGAAAATATATACACAATGCTGTTAACTATGTACAACGAGGTTTGGTTACAGAATCGCATTTAAAAAAGGTAATCATGCAGAATATTCTTATGAAGTACTCATTTATTGGACCTGCACACGGTTATTTTAGAACGTTTCTTATTTAGGCACCAATTGTGCAGATTTAACAGGTGTAACATTTCAACTAAAGGCTGGACAAGTCCCTGGAGCCATGCAGACAAATGTACAAGATGACACACTGGTGCAGAAAGTAAACCAAGTAAAAATGTTCCCTCTATATATACACCGCACTATCAGGGCTAATATATTACCGCTGTATAGATCCAATATTAGATAGCTGAGATATTCACAGCTGGTGAGGTGATGGGTGCAAGTCTAAAATGTTTGCCCTCTTCACCCCCCCCAGCAGTTTGCCTTTCCTTCAATCCCCGACATTGTTCAGCTGCCAGGAGTGAAGTAAAATGCCCAGTATGGGTGAGCATGTGACATACAGCTTATTTTTACAGTACACTGCTCCGATTTGTAGTAAACTTTGTTCTAAACAAGCTGGTACCCCAATATCTGCTTTTAGGGTGGCTTCATTGCCTTGCCTGCCTTCACAGGGCTGCAGCTGTACACTAAAGGCCCTTTCACACTCATGTTTTTCCTGTGTTTGACCTTGCAAGGGAGGGGATAAAAAAAAATAAAAATAAAAAAAAAATAAAAAGTTTCCCTTTAAATCCAATGGGACCATTTACAACAATGCATAACAGGTGCAGTGTGTTTTGAAAAGTCCTGCATGCTGCATCTTTGCTGTGGCTTTGAAAACCGCAGCAAGAATGCAACTTTCTATTGAAATTAATGGAAATTGCACCACACTGCATCCATTTTCACAGGTGCAGACAACTCAAAAGCATCTGAAACACGGCAAAATCATGGTAAAAATGCATATACCAGCCGCACTAATCCATGTATTCTGATGGCAGAAAGTCCCCACCATCAGGTTTGGGTTAATTTTTGTTCAACACACTAGTTAAAATGGAACAAAAAATAAATTATATTTATAACTGGAGTCACAGCAGGGATCATCTTGGGATAAAGGCAAAAAGGTTTTGGGAGCAAAAGACACTTTAAAGAAGCAGCCAATATTGATTGACTGGGAAGCCAGGAAGAGGTCAGTGATAAATACATTGAATAGCAAATCCAGAGTTATCTGATGCCAGTGCAGTCACAAGGGGAATCATGTGCATATGTTGATGCCACAATCGTTGTATGGGACAATCATGTGGCAAGTCTTTAGCTACCACCTTTCGAGACATAGGTCATTTTTAGACTAGTGAACTTGTGGTGGTCTATAACCACACTACTCAGTCGAAACAGTCTGAAAGTTTTTTTCTTAACCACCATTAGGAACTACAAAAGGAATGTTATGTGTTCCTGTGTGGTGCAATTTCAGCCCATCCATTGTGACTAGGTGATAATGGCACAGCAATAATGCATGCACTATTTTGGAGATTCACAACCAGATTGCATGGTTCTGTTGCAGGCAAAAACCCATAACAGATTGAAAGGGAAGTGTGTTCTGAAGGCAGTGCAGGAAACCAACACAAACACTTGGGTTTCCCCACACCGCTTTCTAGTGTAAACAGGCCCATAATGGATAGGAGTTGGAGAGGCGGAGTGATACCAATTGAAAAATTGACATTTAGAACATCTCTGCATTTCCTAAAATGTTGAAAGCTAAACAGGTTTACACAGAATGCAATCCAAAAAAATATGCTGTGTGCCTTGCTGTGTGCAGTTATCAAATAATTTGTAAATATTTTCTTACCTAGAGATCCTGCCATAAACAGCAATTCCTGTCTCAAGCCAACACTGAGCCACTGCCTCACAATTAGCAGCAGTGTTGCATGAGCCTTTAGTTGGCTACTGGGCTGCACATCCAAAAAAAAAATAGCCCAATGGCCAACAACTAGAAAGCATGGAAGGGTGGCAACATTGCCTTGCCAAGGCAGAGCAGAGACATGCTGGCAGCAACAGAAGTGCCGTTACTGGCAGGATCTCCAGTTAAGCTTTGCAACAGATTAAGAAACTTGTCTAAAGCCCAATTCCAAGATTACCTTCACAGGTTTTAAACATGCAAACCACCTTACTCCTCAAGAGGACTTCACAAATCATGCAGTCACTTCTATATTCAACAAATTGTTAATATGCCATAGGAAATCCAGCTTTTGTTGTACTTTCTGGCCACTCTGGCTGTAAGCAGGGAGAGCCGGCAACACTAGTCATTATTCCAAAAGTTTATTGGCTACATCAGATCACCATAAAATAGCCGACACATTTCGGCGAGAGCCTAAGTAGCACTAAGGCTCCCGCCAAAACGCATCGGCTGTTTTATGATGCTCTGATGTAACCAATAAACTTTTGGAATAAGGACTAGTGTTGACGAGTAATTTTCTGCATCCATTGTGAAAAGACACCGAGCCTCGGCACCAGTGTTGTGGACGGCACACCAAGATTAGGTAGCCTCCCGTTGTGAGCGCTACATTCCCCTTACCTTCACTTCGGCTGTAAGTTCTCAGAGCCACGATTGCATTTCTGCCCCCTGACCAGTCACAAAACACAGCCAAGTTCAGTTTCGTGAACGAAGGAGAGAGGGTGGAGTTGCAACCATAGCGCCGGGGTCTAAGGCCCCTCCCCCGGCCTCAGCTTGTATAGGAGCAGTAAGCTATGACAACGTTTTCAGCAAGCTGTGGCAAAGCTTTTCACGTACCAATCAGCTCCAGTTTGTAAATGTTACACACAGATCCCAATGGGAGAGCCAATTGCCACTTTAAAATAAGCTAGCAGGATTCAGTACTTGTTGAAAGCCTGCTAGCAGCTTGTTTAAAGTGGCAAACAGCTATCCCATTAGGATCCGTGTTTGACTTTTAAAAACTGGAGCTGAATGGTACTTTAAAAGCTTCAAAGCTTGCTGAACGCCTTGTCAAAGCTTGCTGTTCACACTGCTCTTATACAAGCTGAAATCTGTAAAACAGGCCGAAGACCTAAATATATATATCTTACAGCCAGGAGTAAGATCAGCCAGATCTCATGCCATGCAAATGTAGTTTTTATGCCACAGGAAATATGCCTGCATGGCAGTGATGCCCTCCTGAGGAATGATAATGTTTGCCAGCTGGTGAAGGAGTTTGGCTTTAATTGTATACAATGAAAAATGAAACATTCTGAAATACAGGTTTTAGATTTACATAAATTTCAAGGCCAAGAGAGAAGACGCAAGCTGAAATCTGGCCGCACAACACTAACATTTATAACCATAACTCAAAAAAATATTACAGAATAAAAGTCCAAGTAAAACCAAAAACTTAAATGCCATTTTCATGAGCTCCAGGAACTTTGCTGCCCTTAAACCAGTGAATCCAGCACAATAGTACAATGTTTCCAGTAAATAATTGGCCAGGCACAGCTCTGCTGTTCCAACATCAAGTGCTTCTATAATATGTAGCTGCCAGCACCAGTATTACGTATATATTATATGTGGCCAATAAGTCCATGGAGTTTGCAAAACAGCGGGAAAACCTTCTGCCTTCACAGAGCAGATAAAAAGATCCCATGTACAGTGCGCATGTTACCCGCTAGGAGGAAAGCTGAGAAATGACTAATCGCACATGATTTCCAGGTCCAAGCCGTTGTCCGCTTCAACTTTCCTGATCTTGGTTGGGGTGCCTTCAAACTAAACAAAAAAAAAAAAAACAAAGTGTCAAAGCACAGATCAAACATTACATCCAGCATCGCAGCAAACTTTTCACCTTTTCCTCCATTACCTGCCATTTTGCACCACTTTAAGATTAAAGCCTCTTCAAAAAATGAAGATGGGTTTATTTAACCAGTTCCTGCCCGCTCACAGTAGATTTACTGTGGGCAGGCCACATGGGCATGTTGGATCACGTGTACTTTGTCCTCAGGACACAGTGGATTTCAGGGGCCTGAGTATTAAATGTACACACACCTGTTCTAAATGGCTTTCATTCATAATAGTGGTGCTTAGTATTGTGATGCAGTGATTGGCCTATAATGGTAATCACAGCTGTTATGAAAGTAACCCATTCATGACAATTCAAAACATTGGCGTTAGTGATTACTGTAACAGCAATCGCAGCATAAAAACTAATTCCTGATCACCCTCCCCAGAGTAGTAGAGTCACTAAGCAGTACTGACAAGTGAAAAGAATCAAAAAAAAAAAAAAAAAAAAAAAGAAGTTAAACCTTTTTATTTTAAACCACCGGAAGGATTTGCCCCCTTAAAGACCAGGCCATTTTTTGCGATGCGTTGCTTTAACTGACAATTGTGCAGTCATGTGATGCTATACCCAAACAAAATTGATGTCGTCCTCCCCCCCCCCCACAAATAGAGCTATTTGATCACCTCTGCGGTTTCAATTTTTTTTGCGCTATAAACAAAAAATTTACAATTTTGAAAAATATATAAAAATCAAATTTTCTGACCAGACAACACCACAGACTTCCCCCCCCCCCCACCACCGCAGAAGTTTTGTTTTCGAACCATTGAGTTTGAGGGAGCTAGTGGTCATCCAGTCATCAATGTGAGACATTTTTCTAGTTCCTGGTATTTTTTTTTGTCCGGTGATACGGAAGTACAGTTTAGTGTCGTCAGCGTATGAGTGGAAGCATAGATCCGATTTGCTAATAATTTTGAAGAGTGGCCGGATGTAAATGTTGAAGAGTACTGGTGACAAGGGTGATCCTTGAGGGACTCCATAAGAAATTGCCCGGGTTTCCGAAGTGAAGGCTCCTAGTTTCACTGTCTGACGGGTTCCCAAGAAGGGAGCGAACCATGAAAGATCTACATCTGCAACTCCTGCCACTTCCTTGAGGCGGATGAGAAAAGTATTGTGGTCCACTGTGTCGAACACTGCGCTAAGGTTCAGCAGTACCAAAAAGACGATTCTCCATCAACTGCTTCCAGGGCGTCGTCCCATATTTTCAGAAGTGCAGTTTCTGTGCCATGGCCTGGGCGGAAGCCAGATTGCAGTGGGTCCAAGATTTTGTGTTAACACTGGGGTGCGATCAAGGGGTTAAATGTGTTCCCTCAGCGCAATCGAACTGGGGGGGGGTTGCCTGGGACATGAGATTGCGGTTTTTGATCACTGGAAACCGATCTGACATGTCCCGTCAGAACAGGGATCCGCCTTGTTTACAAAGGCAGATCCCCATTCTGCCTCTGTACAGCGATCGCTGGCGGACAGAGACCCTCAGCCCGCAATCTCACATGCACAGACCGACGTTATGGCTAAGTTGTTTTGCGCAGAAAAGCCGACCTGCCGCAGTACATGTGCGGCGGCTGGTCAGCAAGTGGTTAAACAGTCAGTATCCCTGATCACCACTCCACCTGTCATGAGACGCTGTACTACACTGGTGACTGTATGGAGGGAGAGAAATTTGCCATGTCTTTAAATACCTCAGACTGTCTCCCTTCCTAAAAATGGGTCATTTGGGGGGTATTTCTACTGGAATTTTCAGCCTTTGTTCATATATGCGAATCGGATGAGTTTTTAAAAGCATCCAACTCGCCCAACATGTGAATTGGACAGGCTTTCAATGGAGCCGGTTCACATATATACAGGCTGGTTGTGGTGTGTACATACACTAGATTGTAGAAGCTATAACTCACACAAACCAATATACACTTTATTTTTTTAGCCAAAGACATGTAGCAGAATACATTTTTGGCCTAAATTTGAATAACTTCATTCTAAAACAGAAAGTAGATTTTTATTTATTTATTTATTTTTTTTGTCTTTTGTTTATATAGCAAAAAAATAAACACACTGATCAAATACCATCAAAAGAAAGCTTTACATGTAAATGAATGCGCAACTGCCAGTTAAAGAGGATGTAAACAATCTTTAAAAAAAAAAAAAACCTGCAAGACAAAGGCATAATTAGCTAGTATGCATAGCATACTAGCTAATTATGCATCACTTACCTGAAATCGAAGCCTCTGCATCGGTCCTCTTCTCCCCCTCCGATCGCCGACATCTTCTCCCGGAGTGACTTCCGGGTATCGCGGCTCCGGCGCTGTGATTTGCCAGAGCCGCGATGCCGTCACGCGCACAAGAGCGGCATATAACAACTGAAGCATCGGCATATAGCGCCGATGCTTCAGTTGTCGCTAGTGCGCATGTGCCGCATGATGTCAGCACATGCAAATACAGGTATATTGCCTAAACCGTGCAGGTTTAGGAGATATCCCTGTTAGCTACAGGTAAGCCTTAATATAGGCTTACCTGTAAGCTAAAGTTGTAAAAGAGGGTTTACTTCCTCTTTAAAGTAGCAGTGCTGTATAGCAAAAAATGGCATGGTCATGAAATTGGTAAAAAAAAAACTTTCTGGTGGCCAAGTGGTAAAACCAAGCATATAACCATGTCCTGTTCAAGAACCATGGGAAACCATGACAGGTAAGGGTGGGGGGGGGATGTGCAGTACTTACCAAGAAGTCTTCAGCTGCAACTTCTGCAGAGGCCATGCCCTCCTCTTTACTGTAAAGATAAAGGAAAATATTTCAGAGGCCGATCAACATGGATTTGTTAAAGAAAAGTAGCAACGCGACCCTCCCTCCTGTACCGGCATGTAGCAACGCGACCCTCCCTCCTGTACCGGCATGTAGCAACGCGACCCTCCCTCCTGTACCGGCATGTAGCAACATGGCTTGCCTTGCTGGATAAAGTTATCAGTGGCCAACGCCAGACTGACATACACCAGATAGAACAGTTTGGCTCAGGTTTGCTGCATCTAGCCATTTTAAGTTTGGATAGAGAGAAGGGCTAAATCTGCTAAGACACCAGAAGCGACATGAAACGTCTTGCTATAAAATAGACTTATCCGCTTGCCAAGTCTTTAGAAGGTTTACATTCCGGCACAGATCAGTGCACTGGATGACTCCTGTGAAGGAGCCATGTCATCCCACACCAGCCAATAAGGGCTATATATCAGCCCGACACCAAGAAGCCATGTAAAAGATGCCAGCAAGGGACATTGGACCGTTGAAGGAAAGTAAATGCAGAGTTTAGTGTCTCTATAAAAAGGAATTGTCACTACAAAAGTGCAAGGTCCAATCACAACTTGTTCCCCCTTTCACAGCAAACTAGGCTTGATGCCATCACCACATGGTTATAAGGGATCACCCACAAAGCATAGAAATCTGTACAGCGATTGGACTTACAAGGGCTGCAGTTCATTGCCTTCTTCAGTAAGTGGGTCCCATGCATGTAGAGCAATTCGCCAAATCTTGATTTGTTGGTCCCATGACCTGCGGCTGTATTTCTTGAATTTGTTAGGGGTACGAGGATGAACACCTGGCTGCCTCATGTGTCTAAAAGAAAAAAATAGTAATTTAAAAAGATGCCACATATGACCATAACATTAAAGTGATTATAAAGTGTTTTTTTTTTTTTTTAAAAACATGTTATACTTAGCTGCCCCGTGTAATCATTTTGCACAGAGCAGCCATGATCCTCCTTCTCTGGTCCCTCTTCACTGCTCCTGGCCCCTTCCCTTCTGTTGTGCCCCCACAGCAAGCAGCTTGCTATGGGGGCACCTGAGCCGAGCTGCAGCTCCGCGTGTCCATTCAGTTACCGTTCAGCCCCACCCCCTCTGATTGGCTGACTTTGACAGCAGTGGGAGCCAATGGCACCACTGTTGTGTGTCTCAGGCAATTAGGAGGGAGAGTCCGGGACGGCTGAGGAGTTGGACATCACTGGGCAGATGGGGCTCAGGTGAGTATTAGGGGGGCTGCTGCACAGGTTTTTTTTATCTTATTGCATAGAATGCATTAAGATAAATAAAAGACTTTTACAACTCCTTTAAGAAATAACACTTTTTTGCATGTACACACCATTTTAGTCTGGACACCAAGACCTTTCTCACTGGCAGCATCCGTCCGTTAAATCTCGGCTTGTTTTAGCTCTGCTTTTCACCAAGTTAAAGTGTCCAGTTTTGCTGCACTTTCAAGTCGCTTTTCAGGCACTTTAGAAGCACTGCCCATTCATTGCAATGGGCACGACTTTTTGGGAGTGCCATTTACAGCGCTCCCAAACCACCTCAAAGATGCTGCTTGCAGGACTCTGGAGTAGTCAAATTGCAGGTAAATAAACCATGCATGTAAAATTACCAAGCACTTGTTCTTTGCTCTTAGCAATTTTTTCCAAGTCAACAGGGTCTCTAAAGTAAATCAATGATTATGCTAGCAAGGCTGGTTTCTCTAGCTACAACAGTCCTTACTCATGGATATATTCAAGAGAAACCACTAGTAACTTTCTGGACATGCCAGATTGGGATAAACGGTTTTGACATCCATGACTCGTTAAAGCGGGACTGTACTGAAAAAAAAAAAAAAAAAAAAAATTTAAAAGCCAGCAGCTACAAATACTGCAGCTGCTGACTTTTAAAAAACGGACACTTACCTGTCCCTGGTTCCAGCGGTGTCGGCAGCAGAGGCCGATCGCTCGCTCGGCTCTCTGCTGTAGCCGGTGCCATTCTCGGTGAGGGAATCAGGAAGTGGCTTCACTTCCCGATTCCCTACTGCGCATGCGCGAGTCGCGCGGCGCAATGAGAATCTTCAGCGTTGTCTGTCGGGACACGTGTGTGTCCCGGCAGACAGCGCGCCGGGACAGGAACTTGCGTAAACTCCCACGGGAGTTTATGCCGGAAGTGGGTGCAGATACCTGTCTTAGACAGGTATCTGCACCCCCCTCCCCCCTGAAAGGTGCCAAATGTGACACCGGAGGGGGGGGGAGGGTTCCGAAAAGCGGGAGTTCCACTTTAGGGTGGAATCCCCCTTTAAGGAGATTTTCCTGTCCTGTGAACCCACCAGCAGGGTGAGGAAATAGTTCAATGTCAGGAAAACTCACTCTCCCTCTTTCAATTACAGGGACATGTCTCCATTGAAGATTCCCCTCCTATAATTTAGATTTGTCTCACTTTTACTCTTGACATTTGTGATCAGGGCAATGCGAGAGAATCTACCTTGCTGGGACAGTAATTAAAAAAAAATTCTGTGTTTTAAGTTTGATTTAGATGAACGTTAAGAATCTGCACCATTGCGTTTACACCCATTAACCACAAACAGTGCTAAACATTTGATTTAGTTAATATTTTAGAGACAAGGAAGGTTTTATATAAAACTACTCTATTGTATTAGGTTGATATAAATCAAGTCATACCTTGGAACTTCTGTTGTGTATTTGTCATAAGCGATTGTGTTTTTTCCATAGTTTATCTGCTTCTGTCTTCTGGCAAGAACAGACGAGTCAGTTTCCATTTCACCATGAGTGGAGGAATCTTTGGAATCAGAGCTGTGAATAGAGGAAACCTTATAGTAAAATGTATGTACGAAGCAGTGTTTAAAGCCCCATGGTAGTAAGTAATTGCTATCCCATTTGCAGCAGGCTGTGTGGCTGCAGAAGACTCATCCGCTGGTCTGCAAGCGTGTGTGATGACATAGCATCATAGCCACGACCAACATGTTTCGTCAGAGAGATGACGCAAGGGGACTGGCAGAGTCCACGGTACCCACAGCTGGGCTCTTGCTTTGTGATCAGAGCAGAAGCACCCCTGACCCAAGAAGTGTTAGATCAAGTACTAGGTACGTGAGTGATCTGGTGCAGAGCGGCCACCCTACTGCAGTAAATGTGTGGGGGTGGTCATGAAACTTTTAATCAAAGCAGATGCCATGTTTAGTGATGTTTTAAAACAGGCAACCAAATTAGAAAGTGTAGAATACGTAGACTAGAGAATAGCCCAGTTATACATTACTATAAGAGACTACAAAGTTCAGATATGCAACCTCAACTACAAACCTATCATGAGAGAACCATGGAGGCAGCCACCAGTAACCTACATCTTCTTAAAGAAATGCTTGTGGTGTGATCTTCTCCCCGCTGTCACAATTTGAAAACATTGGCTTTGTGGGGCTCCACCCACATCCATTAATTTTCCTGTGAATGAATGCCTACAAATATTGTCAGCCATTGCAGCCGACGACTTGTAGGTCAAAGGCTCTGGTAATTCAGCAATTCTTCCTGGCCATGTGATGTACGGGTGGATAGCCATCCTGAGAGTCTGCAGGAACCAGAGATTGCACCTGCGATCTGCTTATCGAGGGCGCAATGCTCTGCAGGCTTCAGAAAGGAAACATGGCCTTTAAAAATTTTCTCTACAGATCCAAAAATGTATGCTAATGTACACCTATAACCAAGAGAGTCTCTTATAGAAAGTCAAACCATTTTGCAGGACCAAGACGGAAGTGTTTATTCCACAGTGGAAAACTCCAAATAGTTTACCATATCACGTATAACAGTCTTTGAATTACCTTCCAGAAGATGATCTTCTTTCCCTTGGCCCAAAGTCATTGATGAGCAGCTTTCTCCTGTACCTGAAAAGAAAGCAACACTTTAATACCAAATATTAAAAAGCCCCACACATAACCATGCAAAGCATGTACACCTACTAAGTGTTGTGCCAAGATCTGTTCACTTAAACAGCACTGCTCACTGTATACTATAGATTAGATTGTAAATTTTAATGAGCAGGGTCCTTTGATTCCTACTGTATTAAAGTGGTTGTAAACCCTACACACTTTTTTCTACCCTGGATACCTCCTAAACCTGAACGGTTTAGGAGATATCCCCTGTATTTGCCGAAGTCATCGGCACATGTGTACTAAAGCAACTATATTTAGCGCTGCTTTACCGTTTTTTTAGTGTCGCTATTCGGGCCGATAGCGGGGCGGTTTTAACCCCTGCTAGCGCAGATTTGCTGGCGATATAGCCATGCTGCCCCATTGATTTCAATGGGTAGGAGCATAATACACCACTCCAAAGATGCTGCTAGCAGGACTTTTTTTTCGTCCTGCTAGCGCACGGCTCCAATGTGAAAGGACCCGCTTTTTTCAGGCGCTATTTTTAGCACTGTAGCGCCTGAAAAACGCCTTAGTGTGAAAGGGGCCTTACTGAGCTGTATAATGCGTCAATGGACTTGTGCTGATCAGCACGTGCTTTATATCAGATTTTAAATTTCAAGAAATTAGGCAGTTTTACATAATACCCCAAACATAAAAATATTACATCAACTAAAATACCATCTGCCACAGTAGCAGACAGCTTCTAGTTGACTCACAGATCTCTATGGGGAGCCACAGTGGGTGTGGGTAGGGGTACGTAGCTACACCCGTAACATGTTGCTAAAGGTGGAGACCGCCTTTAAGGACCTATTGACACTAGGAACTGCATGTTCCACATAATGCACTGTTTCTGTGCAATTCACATGCAGTTTTGTGCAGTGTGATTTCAGCCCATTCATTTTGGATGAGCTGAAATTGCACTGCACCAAAAGTAGCACATGCACAGGAACCGCAGCACATGGTACTTTTGCACCATACAATCCGGTATGGGTAAGGTGACCTGCATTTGGGTCGTCGTTCACTTTGCACTGACAACTGCTGCAGATCGCAAGGGCCGTGCGATTTCAATATGGTGCAGGAAATTGGCATGAAACGTGAGTTTCCTGCATGGCATTCTCCTGTGAATGGGACCCAAAGAACAAACGAGTTGGGTTCACACGAGTGTGAATTGGATTCTGGATTCTCCACATCCAATTTGCATGACAGGAGATTGTAACAGGCTCTCTATAGGGCCGGTTCATACATCTCTGGGGCAGCTGTGGAGTGGATTGCACAGAGGTCCTGTGTGTCTTTGGCTGTTTCAAGGCTGAATTCAGGGGAAAATGCAGCCCTGAAAATAAAGAGGGACGCCCTGGACCCCCTGCTGCATGGGGCTTAGATGTGAACACAGCCTTAAATTTGTCCTCTACTACCTTCCAATTCGTTTAAAGGAAAAAAATATGATTTATCAAGAAGGTTGTCTAGGAGGAGGCAAGTGTAGACCATGAGGGCAGAGCTTTCACACTAAACCAACAAAACAGAAACCGAAGATGAACCGCAACTCAGTTTCCAATTGAATTACAATAACTGGATAATCAACACAAAATGCCCTGACAGCCAACTAAAAAAGTACTTTTGAACAAACTGATGAGCATAATTTTTCATCTGCGCAGGAAACGAATGTTTTGGTAAAGTACCGATAACCAGACATACAAGACACTATCAGAGAGATGGGTTTTTTTTTTCTCCTTACCTGACCAAATCTTTTTCGACAGTTTCTTTCAAGGTTTCTTCTTCCTCCACCGCTGACCCCCAGTCTTTACATCTTGACACAGGCCTATGGCTTTCTGGGGTGGTGAAACTGGTAGGAGAGGAACGTCGAGAGGTCAGCCTAGCAGATCAAGCAAATGAGGGAGTAATGTACCCCAATCTGTGCTACACTTTCAAGCAGATGCTGAAAGATAGCAGTCAGTTGTATAATTTTGTGCAACATTTGAAGGAAAAACAACAAATCTTTTAGCCCTTGTTCACATTGAATGCGACTTTGAAATAGTGAAATTTCATATGAAATTACATGATTTCAAAGCTGCATGCCAGTGCTATGTTGGGTGCGACTTTGAAGACATCTGTGCAGCTTCATGTACAGATGTCTATGCAAGTCGCACCCAAAAGCGCCAAAAATGGTTCAGGAACTTTTCTTCAAATTGATGTGGCACCCCAAAGTCAGCGACACACCGATTTGAACAGTGCCATTGCTGACAATAGGGTGCGACACTCTCCAATGTGAATGAGGCTTAAGACCGCAAAAAAAAAAAAAAGACAGCCTGTAATAAAGGTTAAGACAGCATGACAGAAGACAGATGAAGTCATGTACACCTATATGTTCTCTAGAGAAACCAATCTGCAAATACCGATGCTGCCCACAATTAAATGGTAGATTTTTTAGCTATTCCCATCGATTTGTGATTGCTTTAAGTGCAAGCAGTCATCAGCGTTTAAAATGTCAAACGATGGAATGCATGAAAACTGAACCAATCATTGGCTTGGCATTACGATCAGTTTTCGGACACATGCAGATAGTCAGAAGCAAACGCTAAAATTCCACCATCAAGGCTTACTAAATCTTATTTAAAGCGGAGCTCCACCCTAAAGTGGAACTTCCGCTCATTGGAACCCTCCCCCCCTCCGGTGGCACAATTGGCATCTTTCAGGGGGGGTCCAGATACCTGTATCATACAGGTATCTGCAGCCACTTCCGGGCATAGATAGCCACAGATTCTGCAGCTAGTACGCCACTTCCTGCGGGGCCCCCACTGCCTGCTGGGAAACACACGGATCCCAGAGACAGCAGGGACCATCCTTACTGCGCATGCGCAGTAGGGAACCCGGGAAGTGAAGCCGCAAGGCTTCACTTCCTGATTCCCATACTGAAGATGGCAGCACTTGAGAGCTGAGCGACAGAACGGCTGCAGTATTTGTAGCTGCTGACTTTTTTTAAAACGGCGGAACTCTGCTTTAACTTGATAATTTTAACCATTTTGAATAATCAGTGACACATGCAGGGCCACCTGTATGCAGCTAAAGAGAATTCTACGCATACCAACCATTTAAGTGTTCCTGCAGTCAACTTACAAAGTGGACTGAACTATCCTGTATTTGTGTTAGCGTTTCCACACAGAAGACAAATGAGTGCTGAAAATAGAGCTTCTCTCATCCAACATTGATTAGTTTTAATCCTTAACCTTCTAGCATTTAACTTTATATTTCTTCAGTTACTTCCTAGGCAAATGATATCCATCCCATAAAAAAGGAAAAGTTCCCCCTGAAATGGTGGGGTTTTTAGGCAGCAATGGTTGTACGGAGATTGCATCAAAGTAGGTGTTTAGTGAGAGACTCAGTATATCAGAATCGGTTTAAAGTATTTATTCATGTCAAATATATATGACAAGTGGAGTATAAAACATAAGCCCATCAGAATATAAAATACTGTACTGTATATTTCTTTTATATTCTGTATGGGCTTATGTTTTATACTCCACTTGTCATATATATTTGACATGAATAAATACTTTAAACCGATTCTGATATACTGAGTCTCTCACTAAACACCTACTTTGATACAATCTCCGTACAACCATTGCTGCCTAAAAACCCCACCATTTCAGGGGGAACTTTTCCTTTTTTATTTAATCCGGGGTGAGCGGCAACCCATTTCCTTCAAACGTGTCATCTCTTTTCCTCTTTCTCAATGATATACATCCTAGGAGTCTTCAGGAGAGGAGAGGTTTTCTCCCACCTACCGGCATGCCTGAACTAAGGGCAGCTGGATTCCTGAAAGTAAATGCTACATTTGCCATTATTCAAGCGTTTTCTAAAGTGATTTCTCTATTCTTGCTTAGAATATTTAAAAAATTAAACTGTTTCTGGTGCTCAGATGCAGTAAAGATCGGCTTTAATCTTAGTATTAAAATAATTGAACACAGTAAAAGTCTCTGGGGTGTTACATTCATCAAAAAACATTTTATTTTGGAAGGACAGAGCAGACTGAACAGGATTTAGGGACTCCATAGATGAAGACCTTCCCAGTGTTCTTCAGGCATCTTGTTCTTGCCAGTTTTTATACCCTGGTATGCAAAATAAACCCTTTTTCTTTATTAGGATCAGATCATAGTGGAGTCGGCCTTTAGACAGTTACTTATACATACTCTTATATGGCACTGGACATTTTCTGTTAGATCCCTTTCACACTGAGGCAGTTTTCAAGAATTTTAGCGATTGAAATAACACCTGTGAAGTGCCTGAAAACTGCCTCCAATTAATTGCAATGAGTGCTTTCTCACCCGCTAGCATCCAAAAAGCACCGCTTAAAGAGTGGTAAAGTGCCGCTAAAACGAGCAGTGCGAAAGGGGTCTTACAACCAACTCGGAACTGGCAACATCCAAGCCATACTGTTACCAGGCATAATGGACTGTATGGTACCTGTCAGGACGCTTGTCTTGGGGAGGTTTTTCATCAAATACAGTGGAGTCTTCATCTTCATTACGTCTTCTAATGTTACCATCAGAGCGGCGCTTGCGTCCCTGAGACCAGCGAGATGGTGCTTGAGGTCTGAAAAAAATATATAAAATGGCTTTTAAAAACAAAAAAACACTCAGCAAAAGCAAGTCAAGTCACCAAGGAACTAGTAGAGAAAAAACAAATGTCATATTGATGCCAAACCCCGGAATTATAGTAACGAAGGCTTTAAAGGAGTAGTGAATATAAGGTAAGCAAATAAAGCCAATTTTACAGCTACTTATGTTTCCACCTCTGACCATGCTATTTTACATATCAATGGCTTAAAGGAATAGTTCATCTTTGGGACCATGTCACACCCACCCTCGAAACTCCCCAACCCACAGGATGCTTATCCCAGCACGTGCCAGTTTCAAATCTAGTACTGTGGTGTGGTGTGGTGTGGTCTTTGTCTGCAAGGCTGCATCATCCATTCAAAGGATCTGTGATTGGCAAGACTACAATTCCCATCTTCCACTACAACAGAGAGCCTCACATCTGCTCAGGCACAAGAGTAGCGACACACTTGTCATCCATTGTTTACTTCCTCCAGCCATATTGGTCGGTCCCATGCCTGTATACAGACCAGAGGCTGGGATGTAAACGATGCAGGAGGCCATGCACAGCACCACAATACACTGTCTGCATTGAATGCAAAAGCAAATATGTAATAAATGTATGTTTTTTTCTTCTTCATGCGATTATTGAACACGCAGAATGCTAAAACTTTCTAATGTGTAACTGTAAAAGCACAGGGAGCAGCCATACCTGCTCATACACTCATGTGCTACGCATCGAGTTTAGAGCCCTTACAATGGTTTCTATTCCCCTCAGTCCTCTGCAGGACAGCCCTCTGCTATACCGAAATAAACCTCTAGGCGGTTTATCCTGTAACCCAATACGTCTAGTTAAAGATGAATGCTGCCCACGAAGGAGTGAGGATTTCACTACACAGAGTGTGAACTCCTAATACAGTGCAGGTTACATTAAAGCTGGCCATACACAGGCCAAAAAAACTAAAATCACATGGAAAAAACAATTGTTCGATTTTCAAACCAGTGTGCCAACAGCAATAGCAGATTTTTGTGCAGCCATCCAAAGTATTGGAAATCAGAACAAACTATTTTCTAATCATGCATAGGATTATTGTCCAGAGGCCAGGGAAAATAGAACTAAAATGTACACAAGCAAAAGCATTCTCTGCCACATCTTATTCTGATGACCATAGTGTAGTGTTTTTCTACTATAAGAAATAAAGATTCCTGCAACTAGAGCCGGTGTTCCATGCGAATCAGCGACCAGTCAGAATAGCTAACGGAAGTGACATTCCGTCACTTGACCGCGACAGCCATCTTGCTACACCTCGCACACGGCCGCAGTAAGAAGTGGAAAGCTTTTTACACACAGCCAAGTCCCAAATTTAACAATTTTTTACCAGTAAACTGAGCTTATATAGTGAAATACATTTTGGAATACATGTTTAGATGTTGAACTTTAAAAGCTGCGGCAAGCCTGCCAAGCTCAGACGAAATTCATCAAAACAGTCGACGTATTTCAAAAAAACTATTTCGCTATATAAGCTCCGTTTACTGGTAAAAATAAGTGTGAAATGCAAGACTTGGCTGGATGTAAAAAGATGGCCGCAGTAAGCCTGCAGCCAGAAGGCGACAGCGGCCGAGTGTGGGGTGTACCAAGATGGCTGTAGTAAGCCTGCAGCCAGAAGGCGACAGCGGCTGAGTGTGGGGTGTACCAAGATGGCCGTAGTAAGCCTGCAGCCAGAAGGTGACATCGGCTGAGTGTGGGGTGTACCAAGATGGCTGTCGCAGGGAAGTGACGGAACGTCAATTCCGTTACCCAAGCCGGCGGGTTGCGGATTCTGACGGAACACCGGCTGTTAGGGCCGGTATAGCAGATGTGATTCGCACTGCAAATCACAAGCGACGTGCGATGCGATTTCAGCGATACAGATCGTATGATTGATTTTGCATCGCATTCGAACCAAAATCGCTCATGACTTTTTTGGTCTGCAGCAGAGTCGGATCACATGGGTGTTCACACTCATGTAATCCGATTCCATGCCGAATTTCCAGTTCGCACTGCGACATGCAAACTTATTTGGGGGTGTCATTAACTTTCAATTGACACTCCCAGCAGTTCTCATAGGGCAGTGTAAACTTGCAGTGGATTTGCAGGGTCCCCGCATCGCTGCAGTGTAAAGCGAGCCCAAAAGAAATCCACATTTCATACATTGCAGCCTTGTAATCACAATAAGGAATCTAGATAGAGGGGGCTCGAAGTGTGTAGAACAAAGCCATTTATAATAAACACTTATTGTGAGCCAATATAATCAAATTACATCAATAGTTGGTAAGGTTGAAGAAAACACACTAGTCTATCCAGTTCAATCTGGAAATTAACAAAAAAAATTTTTGCGGGGAAATTTAAAAAAATTGATGGCACACTAGTATAAAAATAAAACACAACATTTTTGATCAGCGGATCATTTGTGTTTCTCATCTATGGGCTGCCTAATAGCAGACGCTGCAGAAAATAACTAAAATGGTGTCCATCTATCTACTGCAGACCGATGCAGCAATTCGGATTGGCGGTAAATTCAGGGGGTTTAGCTTGTTCGCAGCGGCAACAAAACCCCTCAGAATAGACCTGAACTGCAAAATCAACAACACAGCACATGAGGCTTTACACGGTGTGTACACGATTGTGCAACCCACATTGCCAGCCAGCATTCAATATGACTGACCGGATCAAGATAATCCACCAGCATTTCACACTGCAGACAGAAGCGGCCTTTGGGAGGTTGTCTCAATGTCTACTCTGAAAAATGTTTAAAATCTATTTTAATGCGTCTTGTATCGTCTGCCATCTATATTTTTTTAACAAGACAAGATCTTTGGCTGAAGCGGGTGTACAGAGATGCTTCCTATTCTCTGGAAAGGGGAGGTTCGGAGATTCTCAGACAAAAGATGCCCCCAAATCAGAGGACAATGTACAGGAAATGAGCAGCTGGCCAAGAAGACATCAGCTATGGGGGACAGCATGGCTTGGGGGAGGGGAGGCCCAAAAGCTTTAGACAGGCCCCACCCCCCCAAAACAATCCTCCAAAGTACGACATACTATAGACTATGCAATATTCTTTCCTGCAACCAAAAACACTCAATTCCCCTTTATCAACAGTCAGTGTTGATGGGGGAATCCCTCCCGCAGAGCTATGGTGTTCTCCTGGCGGAAGGCCCCATCCTTGCCGGAAGAACACAATGATTACTGCTGACGGCTACAGCCGGTATCAATCGCATGCTAAAAACAGACATGCTTGTTGTAGCCGAATCAATCAAGGCATGAGCTTGGGTACAATCAGCCTGCCCATCTGTCTATGGCCGGCTTAAACATTACTTTACCACAGGCAAGACAAGCAACAGGTTCACATGGTTGGCAGCTCCTCCAGTTGCACATTTACTGAAGGCACCTTTGTGGGTGATGGTAGACATCGACTACCACCAAGTATAGGGAGGACACAGCTCTACCCTTCTACACAACAGCACTGGTACTTGGCAAGGCGCTGTCACATGGGGCAGAAGTTCACAGCCCTTTGTCCTATGAATAGAGTCCACAGCCACAGGGCAGGGAGTCCACCGATACCTGGCTCAGCACATGGGGAAGAAGCATGGAGTCCTGAGCCCTTTGGTCTAGATCAGGGGTAGGCAACCTGGGGCCCTCCAGCTGTTGCAGAACTACAAGTCCCATCATGCCTCGGGGAGTAATTTTAATTGCCAGCCTGGCAATGTCTTATGGGAAATGTAGTTCAACAGCTGGTTGCCTACCCCTGGTCTAGCGCAATACATGGAAAAGGAGTCGGGTCAAGGAAAGCAGGCCAGTGTCCTCAGCCTAGTGTTGGTCTATTGGGGGAGGAATCATGTTTGGCCGTTGAGTCCTCAGCCCTTTGGATCTGCACAATCATGTGAGCAGGTTTTCAGCACTTAAGCTTTATGGGGTCGCTCACACATGTCTCTATTATTGCCGCCTTCAGAGGATGTTTGACATTATTGCCTCCTCAACACCTGTTGTCTCCCTCAAAAAAAAAATCCCCATTCACTTTGAATGGGTTGTCCTCGGTGGTGATACCGCTTGGCAAACACAACGTGCCATGTGTACAGCACCAAGCAGCTGCATTTTTGCAGCATGTGGTAAAACAGCAACTGTTACTGACCCCTATGTAAAGGAGCTCTTAGGAAGCCCAGTGCATCTACACTCCTGGCAGGGGAAAAAAGGGAATATAATGATGTGCCACTGATGAGGCTGCCATTAAGGTGGATGCAGGAGGACGGGATCTGGTTACCTAAAGACACTAGAGGGGCCTTGCTATTTTAAAGACAACGATTCTGGGGGAGTTCACAGTGAGGATCTAGTTATGAGGACACGGGGGGAGCAATAGTTCTCACAGGAGAACACTAGGAGAGAACCTAAATACCAATGCCACAAGGGGTATCTAGTGATCACACTAGAAGATAGGACAGAGATCTAGTGATTATGTAGTTATTGTGACGGCACAAGGGAGAGGATCTAGTTATCCTGGCAAGACAAGGGGGGGGGGGGTGACCTACAACAGCCCAATAAGAGGGGGGGGACGAGTTATCAAACGACAGCACAAGGGGGATCTAGTTATGCTAGAGGAGGGGGGGGGGAGATCTAGTTATGCTAGAGGAGGAGGGGGGGAGATCTAGTTATGCTAGAGGAGGAGGGGGGGGGGATCTAGTTATGCTAGAGGAGGAGGGGGGGGGGATCTAGTTATGCTAGAGGAGGAGGGGGGGGAGATCTAGTTATGCTAGAGGAGGAGGGGGGGAGATCTAGTTATGCTAGAGGAGGAGGGGGGGGAGATCTAGTTATGCTAGAGGAGGAGGGGGGGGAGATCTAGTTATGCTAGAGGAGGAGGGGGGGGAGATCTAGTTATGCTAGAGGAGGAGGGGGGGGAGATCTAGTTATGCTAGAGGAGGAGGGGGGGGGGAGATCTAGTTATGCTAGAGGAGGAGGGGGGGGGGGGGATCTAGTTATGCTAGAGGAGGAGGGGGGGGGGAGATCTAGTTATGCTAGAAAAGGAGGGGGGGGAGAGATCTAGTTATGCTAGAAAAGGAGGGGGGGGAGAGATCTAGTTATGCTAGAAAAGGAGGGGGGAGAGATCTAGTTATGCTAGAAAAGGAGGGGGGGAGAGATCTAGTTATGCTAGAAAAGGAGGGGGGGGAGAGATCTAGTTATGCTAGAAAAGGAGGGGGGGGAGAGATCTAGTTATGCTAGAAAAGGAGGGGGGGGGGGGAGAGATCTAGTTATGCTAGAAAGGAGGGGGGGGAGAGATCTAGTTATGCTAGAAAAGGAGGGGGGGAGAGATCTAGTTATGCTAGAAAAGGAGGGGGGGGGAGAGATCTAGTTATGCTAGAAAAGGAGGGGGGGGGGGGAGAGATCTAGTTATGCTAGAAAAGGAGGGGGGGGGAGAGATCTAGTTATGCTAGAAAAAGGAGGGGGGGGAGAGATCTAGTTATGCTAGAAAAGGAGGGGGGGGAGAGATCTAGTTATGCTAGAAAAGGAGGGGGGGGGGAGAGATCTAGTTATGCTAGAAAAGGAGGGGGGGGGAGAGATCTAGTTATGCTAGAAAAGGAGGGGGGGAGAGATCTAGTTATGCTAGAAAAGGAGGGGGGAGAGAGATCTAGTTATGCTAGAAAAGGAGGGGGGAGAGATCTAGTTATGCTAGAAAAGGAGGGGGGGGGAGATCCCGTTATGCTAGAGGAGGAGGGGGGGAGATCCCGTTATGCTAGAGGAGGAGGGGGGGGGAGATCCCGTTATGCTAGAGGAGGAGGGGGGGAGATCCCGTTATGCTAGAGGAGGAGGGGTCTAGTTATGGCAAGACAAAAAAGGGAACCTAGTTATAATAGCCCAAGCAGAGAGGGGGTAGTTATCACAGGAGGACACTAGAAGATGGCCTAGAACTGCACAAGGGGGACTCTGGTTATGGTAGGATACAGGGGGGGGGGGGGCAATCTCAGCACAAGAGGGGTGAGATCTATTTATCCCAGGAGGACACTGGGAGAGAACCTAGTTATGGTGGTAGGACACAAGAGGGGGGGGGGGGCTAGTTATCACAACAGCACTAGAATGGAACTAGTCATCATAGTAGGACAGGAGAGGTTATATTACAATGGATCTTCAGACATGGGGGGGGGGGGGGTATCCTGAAGTTGGACTATTCTCAGCACCCAGAGATGACATTATACAGAGAATATGAAGTCCATCTATCAGGATTTGGTCAGTAGATCAGACCCCCCTCCATACACACTATAGAATGGATCTGATATCAGTGAGAAGGGAGTGTTGGGCCCCATCAGATCTGTGTAGTGTTAGTAGTCAGGCCCCTCCCGCTCTATCAGGCCCCGGTCTGGTGATGTGGGGTGCTATGAGGAGCGGTCTGGTGATGTGGGGGGTGCCATGAGGAGCGGTCTGGTGATGTGGGGGTGCTATGAGGAGCGGTCTGGTGATGTGGGGGTGCTATGAGGAGCGATGTGTAGCAGGCCTCACCTTGGCTCCTCAGTACGGCTGTTCCAGTGATGAGACATGATGACACTTGAGCTCCTCTCTTCTCCCGCCGCCGCTCTTCTCCTCCTACTGAGCGCAGCGCGCCACAACCTAACCCCTTAGCCCGGACTCCCGCCACCGGACCGCCCCACAGCCCTGAAAATAGGGGTGGCCAAATTCACGTCAAACACACCCGTCGCTCCGCCTCCACCAACTGCGCCCCCGCCTCTCCGCTGTCCGTATAATTCCCGCTCCTGTGCGGCGTATAGAACTCGGCGTACAAACCGCTTTAAATAAACGGTAGATTTTTTTCTCCCGATTTTAAATGGTTCCCCCCCGGAGGCGGCTGTCTGTGGTACCTTCCACGGTGCGCCCGCGGATTGGTGGATCGGGGTCACAGGCGATCAGGCGATTGGCGGATTGGAGGTGTCAGTCAGAGGCGAGGGCGGGGTGTCTGTGCGCAGCTCGTGCATCTGATTGGCCGCCGGCTTTCCGGACTTCCGAGGTGCTTTGAATAGAAATTCCGCGCCAAAGTTTCTCCTCCTCACACACACACGGAGGGGGGTGTTTTGGCGGAAAATGAAGGGAGGGAAAGGTGAGGGCGTGTCCTCATCTACTCTACCATGAAATGACGAGCTCACTTCTTATTAGCCAATAGAATTGGGAGAGGAAATAAAATGGCGTCCCTCATCAGAAATAACCAAGGGTCGTCATATAAGTATAACCAAAGGCAAAAACGGTCCTTTTTTTTGTAGATTTGGATAGAGAGGAGAGGAATTACAGCCTCTGTCAGGCTTGTATTGCTAGCGAACATATTACAGCGCACACATTCAAGAATGACATTTCCTGCAGGGCTGAACATATTAAAAAAATACGGGGGTTTGGTCACACTATATGGTTATATAGTGCTAAGCCCACTTACTGCGACAAAATTTCCCCCAAATTAGTGGGTCCTACCCTAGTAATAGAATGAAAGATTCTGCGTCTCAACCATGGGAGCCAAACTCCTCTATGTGGGAGAACTGAAGGGATTCCTCCTATGCACTGGTGGCAACTAAATGAGAGGTAATGAGGAGGGGGAGGGGTGCTCTAACCCAAAACTGGTCAGGGTCTATTACAACATACAAAAACATATTTGGGGGGGCACACCCTAATGCGTTTAGATTCAAGATGGTGCTGCTATAAGACCCTGACCAGGTTTTTTGGGTTAGAACACCCCTCCCCCCCATAGAGGAGTTTGGCTCTCATGGTTGAGACGCAGGATCTTTCATTCTATTACTAAGGTAGGACCCACTAATTTGGAATATCAACCAAAAATCCAGAGAAAACACATGATACAAATGTTATAAATTGAGTTTCAGTTCAGTGAGTAAAATAAGTATTTGACCCCCAAGCAAAACATGACTTAGTACTTGGTGGAGAAACCCTTGTTGGCAAGCACAGAGGTAAGACGTTTCTTGTAGTTGGTTACCAGGCTTGCACACATCTCAGGAGGGATTTTGGCCCACTCTTCTTTACAGATCTTCTCTAAATCCTTAAGGTTTCTTGGCTGCCGCTTGGCAACTCAAAGTTTCAGATTCCTCCATACATTTTCTATAGGATTATGGTCTGGAGACAGGCTAGGCCACTCCATGACCTTAATTTTCTTCTTCTTGAGCCACTCCTCTGTTGCCTTTGTTGGCAGTATGATTTGGGTCATTTTAATGCATGGAAGACCCATCCATGAACCATCTTCAGTGTTCTGGCTGAGGGAAGAAGGTTCTCATCCAAGATTTTACAATATATGGCCCCGTCCATTGGCCTCTCAATGTGGCAAAGTCAGCCTGTACCTTTAGGAGAGAAATGGCCCCAAAGCATCATGTTTCCACCCCTGTGCTTGACTGTAGGGATGGTGTTCTTAGGGTCATAGTCAGCATTTTTCTTCCTCCAAACACAGCGAATCGAGTTAATGCCAAAGAGCTCAATTTTGGTCTCAACTGACCACAGCACTTTCTCCCAATCCTCCTCTGAATCAAAACTAAGCTCTTTGGCATTAACTTGACTCGCCACGTTTGGAGGAAGAAAAATGCTGACTATGACCCTAAGAACACCATTCTTACAGTCAAGCACGGAAGTGGAAACATTATTCTTTGGGGATGTTTTTCTGCTAAAGTACAGGCCGACTTTGCCACATTACAGGGCCATGTATTGTAAAATCTTGGATGGGAACCTTCTTCCCTCATCCAGAACACTGAAGATGGGTCATGGATGGGTCTTCCAGAATGACAATGAACCAAAACATACCACCAAGGCAACAAAGGAGTGGCTGTCAGGAACCATGAATCAGACTGAGACAGATGTGCAGTAAAAATCACACTTTTTAATAAAATGGTACAAACAGTGCAAACATAGTCAAAACATAGCCAGGGTTCGGTAACCAGAGCAGGTATTCAGAACAAGCCAGTAAAACAGGAATCCAGAGATCAGCGTAGTCAGAGGCAGCAAACAGGATCAGGAACCAGAAAGGAAGTCAGCCAGGCAAAAGTCTTTAACAGGAAAACACAGCAGAGAGCATCCAGATATGTGGACCAAGGCGAAGGCACAGGAAATCTGATGCAAGCAGCTTAAATAGCCAGCAGGCTGATTGACAAGCAAGATATGATCAGGTGAG